>QLIY01002979.1:0-14837 GCA_003260075.1 Phallusia mammillata | reverse complement strand
GTAGGCGGTGGTGGGGTGGCGCCACCACCTTGGTTTTTTTAAGCACGTAGCGGTATCGTATCGGAAGAAAATCGGAAGAAAATTGGGAACACTTTTGCTTTCAAACAAACGTGCTGGCGATACAGCAACAAAACCTGCATCAAAACTGCAAACAGTTTCGGGTAGTGCCTTGTTTATGATGTCAAACACACAATTGTCTGCCAGTGAATGTTGGCACATTGTTGTGTGCAATTGTGTCATAATAAATGGTTAAACTTAACGAATTTTTTTTAAACGTTGCTAAGCCAATGATAAACGCCACAACAACGTGTGGAAATTGCTAATAAACATTATTTCAAACATCTTTTCTCTGAGTTTGACGAACGTTGCATTCTACGGAAAGTTTGTTTGGCTTTGAATTCGAGTTCTTGTAGTTGCACGCATGAGTGACGTCACATGAAGTGACGTCATATTTTATGTCCGCCACCTTGCATTTTTGTAAAACTCAGCGCCTAAGCGTGCCACATTATCACATTGTGTTACTATGTTTGTTACGACGACGTGTTGGTGAATAATACATACAATGTCACAATACATGTTTGCATAATGTTAAAATGTAGACTTTAATTTAACGCAGCGCTTATGGCCCTTCCTATGCAGTCTCGGTACTTTTTCGCAACTAGAACTAGAAACAATTACAGACACAACACACGAATTAAGCGACCCACACCCTCGACTGTTTTCTTTCTGTGCTGTTTGCTGTTTGTGTCAACTTTGAATTTTTGGGGGAAATTAGTTGCAATACAACAANGACCCACACCCTCGACTGTTTTCTTTCTGTGCTGTTTGCTGTTTGTGTCAACTTTGAATTTTTGGGGGAAATTAGTTGCAATACAACAAAGGCGTATCGGCAAAATGGCCTGAACGTTTACAGAAATTGCATGTGGCTTTTTTATAACGCCAATCGGGTGCCAGGTGATCAGTTTTTCCACAGCGGTAGCAAGAAGTATTTTTTCTAACCTGGTTTGCTGTAGGTGTAACAGACATTGCGGAACCTTGCTTTGCATCCCGTTCCTTGTATACCGATCCGCGAGTTCCATATACGGTTTCCTTTGCAACCTTTGCAGCGTCTTCGGTTTGCACTGCAACTTCAAAAGCACATGGAGAGCTTTGGCCTGCCAGATTATATGGAAGTTTGTACGTCTTTGGCTTTGATTGGTGAGAAAAACTTGGGCCACCTTCGTTTCTGGTACAGCATGTGCCTGTATAAACGTTGTAAACCTCGACCAGTAGTTGTTCCACAGCTCCGATGTTGAGTCGAATGACGCAAAGCTTGGCGCAGCAAAGGAAGGTTCAGTGTTTTGACTAAAACTAGCCTTCCCAACTGCGATTAAACGAAACACGCATTTATAACTTGGATAATTGTAAATTTACATAGCACACACGAATAGTAATCACTTCAGGCAAACAATGAATGCGGTACAATCAACGCATCACGTGACTGTGGAATGCGAGTACGAGATTCACTGCCTTAAGGAAAGTACACGAAGCACATAACCACAACAGTCTTTATTACACAATTGTTTAACTCGGTTCAGACTTACGGTTGTGTCTCTCGGCCATTGTTGTGTTGCCATTGTCATTTGTTTATGAATGTAAAACCGTTGGACACAGGGTTTTGTGGTTATATGTTGAAAATACCACAAATGCACACAAAACCTTTTTTGTCTATGATCACAATTACAACACATTTTTGTATTCTAAAGAAACCATCTGTCCATCTGTTAAAAAAATCGACAGCAGCAAGGTAAATAAGATTTAGTTCCTTTTATAAAGAGAAGATAGTTTAAAATCATATTTATTTGTCTGTATCTTTTTCGCTGCATACATATTGATCTAGTCATTCTAGTGGTTAGGAATGCAGCAGTTATAAATGGTATACCATAACCCGAGGCAGTGTGCTTGATGAGCTCAATTGCGTATCAGCATACAAGAACAGAGATATTTTGTAGTAATGTATGCAGATTTAAACTTGCCATCTTTTCAAATATGGCGAGAAGGATTGATGTCTACATCATAGCTTTGTTTTCTTTGCGGTAACAGACTGAATTAAATGTTTGTTTTAGAAAGATTAGAAATAATTGGCTTAGTTGAAGTTTGGGCGATTCCTCGCTTAAGCCCAATCAAAACAGTCATTCAAACCCTTATAGAAAAGTGCTGTTGAAAGTCGTACAATTTGGCCAAATGAATGCCGCAAGTATTTCGTACGTACCCCGATCAAGACACGTTTTTCTTTTGGCCACCACTGTCATTTTGCATTTTTGTGTTGCTGGCATTTGGATTCAGGGGGAATACCAAATCCAACAAAAATGGACCACAACAAACAGGTGGGTTGACGAACAGCTTTAAAGGTAGAATGGTGTTTTTAGGTAAGCGTGTTTCTGGGTACGTGGTTAAGTAAGCGCCAAATAATAGCTTTTAGTGGCTTGTAAGGGTTGAAGAATTAAGATTGTTAATAAGATTTGAAACGGGTAATAATGAAAATGAAATGCTTGTGTTAATATGGTACATTATTTTTACTTCTTTAGACAATAATATAAATGTAAATATTTTTCTAACCGACGTAGACCATCTAACAACAGTGAAGTAAGCAAAGAGCGTTTGAACGATGTTTTACCAACAACATCACACAAATTCATTTACCCGAAGGAACCCGACACAGTTTTGAGTGGAAGTGAAAACGACGCTTGCATTGCCAGACAAGGTCAGTGTTAAACGACAACGTGTACAATTTCACCTAAGGCTGTTAAATTGTTGGTCTTGTTTCATTTTCCACAGCTGTCAGTTGGACAAAATATCTAATGGTGTAAAACTATTAATGTGTAGTCCAATATCGTCTAATAGATTTTTGTTTGTGCAGTCATTGTCACTAAACTTTATTGTAATCGTTTTAGTCGATATTGGCTAAGATAAACATAACATCATAACTGGGATCAGCCCTGAAGCATCCATGCAGACACGCGATCAAGGAACATATCAATCAGACTATGTCTGGCCTATGATAAAGGCGTCATGCCGAATAAGCTGGTCAACAAGCATTCCCATATGGAAAGGCGTAGCCAGTGGTGGCATTCGAACCTACGACAGGAGTTTTTCTATACCAATTGAGCTACACAGGCTCCAAGGTGAGCCAGGCAAAAATCGAATCATAAACACCATTGCCTACCTCCAATACCGCAAATGTCCATTTCGTGTAGGATCGCGAGATCTGGTGACAGCTGACATGTGCAGCATACAAGGCAAGCACCGGTACTATTCGCCTTGCCGTATTGGAATGCTTGTTAGCTGACCGGCTGACTTAGACACCTTCAATGGGCCTGACGTACCATGAGCCTGTAAAAAAGCGCTTTTGCAGATGTTTTGTGGAAGATGGCGATTTTCATCAAATCTTCGGCAAAGAATTTTAGACGGCGCGAATTTCTTCGCCGTTCGTGGGCATCATATCGCTTTGTACAAGACGGAATGATACAGACGATCTTCGTAGTCGGCAACGCTACTGATCCAACAACAGATCAGCTTCTGAATGATGAATTTATGAGATACAAGGATATCTTGCAGTACTCTGGACCGGATGACTACAGGTGACAAATTAATGCGTGCAAGGAATAGGTAACGATTTATTGTGGTTTGTCTAAAATGCTAGAATAATTTTTTAAACACAGGACTCAAAATACAAAATACGATGACTATTAAACAAAGAAATTAATGACAAACATGAATCGTAGTTTGGCAACTTGTAGTGTTGGATTAACTTAAAATCCTATCAATACAGTAAAATTTGGTTAATCCGGACCCGTTTTGACAAAAGAAAAATGCCTGGATGACAAAGAGACAAATATTCGGATTAACAATGTAACTTAGATTAGTTTCAGGTTACGTTATACAAATCATTTGTACCTTGAGTATGATCCGAATTAGGCGAAGATCTCGATTAACCGAACTCGGTTCAACCGAGGTTTTGTGTACTTTGAAAGTTATACTGTGTGCAAATAGTCTGTAGTGACATACAAGTAGGTGGTGGTGGTATTGAAGTGATTATGGTTGTTATTATTATATGATTATGGAATAAAAGCTTTGCTTCAGAAACATTTCTTTGAAAACCCTTGCCGGAATGCAGTGGTGTTCACAGAATTACAAAGACGTTGATTTCTACACAAGCGGAGACGACGATTTTCTAATTGACTTAGTTGCCATGAGAAACACTCTCGTAGAATTCAGAGAAACCACAATCAAAAATCGTTGGCCAGAATATCCAATAGTTTGCATGTATGAAAAACGTCAAAATACCCGTCCACATCGACACAAGAGCAAATGGCATGTTCCAATCGAAGAATACAAGTGGCCAATGTGGCCGGATTTTTGCCTCGGCGGATTTTACACAATGTCAGTAAATGTAACAATACAGTTATGGGACCTCGCCCAAGTGCAAAAGCCAGTAAGAATGGACGACGTATGGATCACAGGCATACTACGCCAGCAGTTTGGCTTGCCTAATGTTATGGTGGTTGTGCCTGGAAAGAAAAGAACTGTTGCCAAGCACACAGTGGGATTCAAGAACGATAAGTCAAAAAATTTGAGTGGTGTCGTGCAAAAAGATTGGGAAAAGTTGAAACAAAACTTACAGAAAATTACCACATGTACTGTTCCGCAATAGCATATTTGTCCAATTATTGCTTGGTTTTACGTTAAGGAAAACAGGTTTACTATTCTTCTGGCTTTTCTAAAGCTGTCTAAAAACCTGTTCGCCCATACCAAAAATTTGTGTTTGAATGTTCGTGCCACATTATCATATTGTGTCATGCAGGTGAATAATACATACAACACAATGTTACAATAAACTTAGAATCAATCGATTGAGCGGTATCTGACCCTCTGACAGGCAGCATACTTAACGACGATCACTGTTACAACTCTAAATGTGGAAACAGGTTTCCAAAGAAACGGAATCAGTTGATAACGAGAAAATATATATTTTGCCTATTGGCATCGTCAGTTTCTGTAAAAGCATGAAATAAACAACAATAGTTAGTCGATATGCAGTGCCGGATGAAGGGTCTGCTGGCCTGTAGGCACATTTTATAAGTGGCCCGAAAGTCAAGGTTCCTAACTAAAAAATTAGAACTATCAGTGTTGCCACATCATTGTCACAAAGATCGTTGTTGTAAAGTGGCCTGAATATTTGACTGGCTTGTAGGCACGTGCCTATTTTGCCTAATGGTTAATCCAGCACTGTCGATATGGCGTCTCCAAAATTGGACCATGTGTAGTTTCTCTATGGAAGAACTTTAACATGAAAAGTTCGGCTCCCACCCCGTTTAAGAATGGTGTCAGGAACCCAGTGAGCATTCTCGGTACGTCTTGGGGGGGGGGGAATACTGTGTACTACAAAAGTTTATGGTGACAAAAAACTGGCCACTTCGAAAAATATTTGTTTCGTTGTTAACTGCACAGTGTACAGCGAAAAGCCAAATTGCAATTAAAAGGTTGAGTGTTAACTTTGAGATGAAATGTTGAGGTTAAGTCTTGATTCTGGCATTACACATAATCGCTCTGATACAAACGCAAACATTTTTTGCATCTTTTGCAGTACCGGTTTTCAACATACCGGTTTTAAAAACATATCGACACAATATAAAGTTTTTGAATCATCGGCAGCAGCTATAGGTAGGTAAAATTTAGTTCTTGATAACAAAGTTCAAAGGCATATGTATTTTCTGAATTTTTTCCATCCTACTTACCTTTTCTAGCGGTTAAATGTGTAAATATCGCAGCTAATTCGTATACCATTATCCGAAACAGGATGTTTGATTAGTTGCTCAATTGTGCATCACCTTCAGGAAAAGGTATAGTTTGTAGTAATGTGTGCAGATAAAAGCTGTTTTATTCAACGTTATAAAGTATGTATTTTGTTCCAAAAAAGAAAAGACGATTGTTATGTGCCTTGTTTTAATATGGCGATAAAGTTTAAGGCTTATATTATACCTTTATTTCTTTATGGCAACAAACAAACAAACAAAAAACTGTTTGCCCATACCAACTGGCAATTGTGTTTAAATGTTCGTGCCACATTATCATGTTGTGTTGTGCAGGTAATAATACATACAATGCCATGTTACAATAAACTTAAAATCAATTGATTGAGCGGTATCTGACCCTCTGACAGGCAGCATACTTAACGACGATTACTGTTTTTTTTCATACAACTCTAAATATGAAAACAGGTTTCCAAAGAAACGGAATCAGTTGATAACGAGAAAATATATATTTTGCCTATTGGCATCGTCAGTTTCTGTAAAAGCATGAAATAAACAACAATAGTTGGTCGATATGCAGTGCCGGATGAAGGGTCTGCTGGCCTGTAGGCACATTTTATAAGTGGCCCGAAAGTCAAGGTTCCTAACTAAAAAATTAGAACTATCAGTGTTGCCACATCATTGTCACAAAGATCGTTGTTGTAAAGTGGCCTGGATATTTTCTGGCCTGTAGGCACGTGCCTACTTTGCCTAATGGTTAATGCAGCACTGTCGATATGGCGTTTTCAAAACTGGACCATGTGTAGTTTCTCTGTGGAAGAACTTTAACATCAAAAGTGCGGCTGTCACCTCGTTTAAGAATGGTGTCAGGAACCCAGTGAGCATTCTCGGTACGTCTTGGATAAAGCGTAAAATGGGTCTCCAATGTTGAAAGAAGTGATGTTCACGTGTTTTCGTGTTCCCTGTACAAATACATTTTTACCCGAATTCGTCTGCCGTCGCGGCGTTCATTTGGTGAAACTGGGGGGGGGGGGGGGGGGGGGGGGGGGGGGGGGGGGGGGGGGGGGGGGGGGGGGGGGGGGGGGGGGGGGGGGGGGGGGGGGGGGGGCACCCTTTAATTCAATGATGACTGGAAAAACCCACTTGCTGTCATGCAGTTACCTTGAATACAATTCACCTCTAAAATAAATTACCTAAACCTTGAAAAAAGCTACTTAACTGTACTCATTGTCGAACTTAAAAATATGATACACTGGTTTTGCTTTGGCACACAATAGAAGCAGAGCAGACAACATGGGGGGGGGGGAGCTACTTAACTGTACACATTGTCAAACTTAAGAATATGGTACACTGGTTTTGCTTTGGCACACAATAGAAGCAGAGCAGACAACATGACTAGCGCTACGTCACGGGTGGTGCTGTGCGAGCCACAGCCCCCTGTCTCCTGTATCGCGAGGCATGCAGCTTTTCCAAGTGCACATGCGACCCTACGTCGTAATTATTTAAATACCAAACCAAACAAGGAATGTAAACGTGATTTGTATAAAAGCGAAATATAAAGAAAAACGGGGGGGGGGGTGCACATGCGACCCTACTTCGTAATTATTTAAATACCAAACCAAACCAAGGAATGTCAACGTGATTTGTATAAAAGCGAAATATAAAGAAAAACGAGATTACAAAAAAATACCAAGCTGCAGACTGTACACACTGTTTCGACCTATACGACAAGTGCAGCTGTTGACAACAGGGCTATTGCCCAGTGTAGCCATCCAACGGCACTACAGCTTTGTTAAACCAACCAGCACCAGGGGGGGGGGCTTACTTTTTGAGCTTATCGTTTGACTATCCCGACCCTACATTGCTAATAAACGAATTGATAAAAAATTAGCCTTTCCTTATAGCACGGGGGGGGGGCCCGACCCTTCATTGCTAATCAACGAATTGATAAAAAATTAGCCTTCGTTTATCGCACAACTCAAACAACAGTTTGATTTGAAATGTTTGGGATGAAACATCAGTATTTGTTTATCAATTATAAAATGCTATTCTGCCAAATGTATTTCTTTAACCGACGTGTTAACGTCCTATTCAGGTCGCCTTCATTAGGGTAATAACACTCCAAACGCAAAATACGCAATGAATAATACGAAAAGGGGGCGAAAACCTTTAGCAACGGCACGATAAGCGCAAAAAAAATAATATACGCCAGGACTTCTAATCAAATGAAATTAAAAAATACTGTGTACTATAAAAGTTTACAAGAACAAAAAATTGTTATGTAGAGAAATACTGGTTTAATGGTTAACTGCGCAGTGTTCAGCAAAAAGGCAAATTAACATATTGAAGTTAAGTGTTGATTTTGGCTTTACACATTATCGCCTTGATACAAATGCAAACACTTTTCAATCTAGGAGTGGGCGTTTCTAACGTAGGTCTGTAGCGCTTGCGATATAATTTATGAAAAAAAAAAAAAATTTTGAATTAGTAGCTACGTAATTGACTTGTTTTTAACTTGCTAGCTCAAAGCTCGCAAGGAAGTCAAATGGTGCAACGGGGGGGGGGGTCAAAAATAATAAATGGACTTCTAATCAAATGGATTTAGATACTACTGTGTACTACGAAAATTTATAAGAACAAAAAAAGTTGTTATGTAGAGAAATACTGGTTTAAAGGTGCACTGCACAGTGTACAGCGAAAAGGCAATATAACATGATGAAGTTAAGTGTTGGTTTTGGCATTACACATTATCGCCTTGATACAAATGCAAACACTTTTCAGTTTCGGGGTACGGGTTTTAACGTTAGTCAATCACGCGATCGTGTTTTCGGGGGGGGGGGTATTCAACTGGGAAAATCGTGTTTTGAACTTTGAAGTATTTCTTGTTGCAGTTAATTAGGATGTAGATGTAACTTGATATGGTAGTCACTAGTCACGCAGTACGGGTTTTAACGTTAGTCAATCACGCGATCGTGTTTTCCAGCAGTAAAACAAGGCTGGAAAGTTTTGTAAACTAAAAATAGCATCGTCAAGGCCACAGATTGTTAAACAAGCAAGTTTAGCTTTTTATAAAACTTCAGTACATGCCCGAAAATGCGAAATTAAAACAGTTTGTTAAGGTAGTATTTTGTTTTGGTTTAATTTCCCACGATCTTTGGCAGGAGATAGGTCATTGTTGTGTTGCCATTGTCGTTTGTTTATGAATGTAAAACCGTTGGACACAAAGCTTTTGAAGGGTGTTAGTGGTTACATATCGACGATACTACGATTGCACACAAAACCTATTTTGTCTCAATTACAAAAACAACATATTTTTTGTGTAGTAAAGCCAAAGGAAAAACAAACAAACCATGTGTCGGTCGTTTTCCACAGCCCTAAGTTGAGTTGAGTTGAGTTGAGTTTGTTTCGCTTGGTGAAAAAAGGCATTAACGTCGACAGCGGGTTATTATATAAAGGGGGGGGGGGAGTTTATTCCGCTTGGTGAAAAAAGGCATTAACGTCGACAGCGGGTTATTATATAAAGGGGGGGGGGCATATGCACAGGCGTAGAGTTTTTAAAAATAATAAAAAATACTGAAGGTGCAATTTGCCGATACCTATACCATGATGTGTAGTATCTGTATCCGCACCATACTCCACAGATACTTTTTTCGTGCTTTAGCCTGTTGTTTCTGCCACGTTATTATGCAAATCACTTGACACAATTTCTTTGTTCGCTAAAAGTAAAAGCGACGATTTATGTTTTCAAATACAGCCCACTTTGCAATGTTGACGGCAAAACTTTGGTCACTTTGGATCAAGTTTAGGTTGTTGCAGTACTTTGCAAACGGACATTAAACACGGCTTAAGGATAATAAAAACGGCTCGTGTTGTTTAACGTTGGCGCAAGGAATTTATTAACAAAAATACTTGGTGTAGCCTATGTTGAAAAAATGCTTGTTTATTTTAAAACAATTACAATTGAAGCGTTTCAACCAATNCTGTTTAAATGCTTGTTTATTTTGAAACAATTACAACTGTAGCGTTTCAACCAATGTTGTACCATCAAGTGACAACAAACGTATTTGCACATAGCTGAAAATATACTATATTAATATTTTAGGATAGATCAGGCTTGCACAACCTGCAGCCGTACGGCCACATGCAGCGGCGGAGACGAGTTTGTGCGGCCGTGACCATGTATATTACAATACATGCACTGGCGGCCGTGACGTAACTATTTTGCCAAATATTTTGATTTTTAAACTGCTAAAAACAGATTTCGTGAGACTGGAAAAAAGATTACCAGCCTAGTAACTATACGTGTCAGGCTTTTTATCGCTCATTGTGTGCAAACAATGCAAAAAAAACAGGCACCGCAAAAGTCACAATACCGATTATGACGTCATAAACAGTTAGCTTCGTTTAGCTAAACTTACGCACTAAGTTAAAAATTATTAATCTGAGCATTTTAGGTGGATTTAAATGGTGTATATATATATATATGATATAAACCAAATTCTTTACACCAGTTATTTGGGGGGGGGGATGTAGTTCTTAATAAAAGAAAAAAAATGGTTCAAAGGCATTTTTGTAGCGTATTGATCGATAGTGGTTTGGTATGAAAATATTGGAGCTAAGGGGTATACCATTAATCGAGACAGTGTTAACAGTAGCTTTAATGTGTATCAGCCTACAGGAGACAATTGGGGCAAAATAGAATTGTTACATGCCATCTTTTCAATATGTATGTTCTACAACATAGCGTTATATATCGTTATATTCTTCTCGGTAACAGGTACAAATGTTTGTTTCAGAAAGAATAGAAATCGTGTAATTGGTCCAATGTGCTTAACCGAAGTTTGAAAGTTTCCTTACTTAAGCTCAAACAAAGGGGGGGGGGTCGGCCCCAAAAGATAAAGAAATTTTGAATGCGGCCCTTGGACTGAAAAGTTTGCCCACCCCTGTTCTACAACATAGCGTTATATAGCGTTATATTCTTCTCGGTAACAGGTACAAATGTTTGTTTCAGAAAGATTAGAAATCGTGTAATTGGTCCGATGTGCTTAACCGAAGTTTGAAAGTTTCCTTACTTAAGCTCAAACAAAACAGCAGTTAAAACCTTTACAAAAAAGTGCTTTTGATAGTCGTACATGCAGTTGGGCCAAATGAATGTCGCAAAGGTTTTGTATAAAACCCTATCCAGACAAATTTTTCTGTTGGCCAGCACTGTCGTTTTGCATCTTTGCGTTGCTTGCATTTGGATTCAGTGGAAATACCAAATCCAACAAAAAGGGATCCTAACATATAGGTAGGTTCATGACCAGCTTTAGAGTGCATTGTGTTTTTAGGAAAGCGTGTTTCGATAGTTACGTGGTTAAGTAAGCGCCAAACAACTTTAATGCACATTACGGATGTGGTCGGCAACCGCCGGCCCGAAAGAAGTTTGTTACCGCGGGCCGTATACTTTTGGGGGGGGGGACTTGACACAATTTCTTCGTTCGATAAAAGTAAATAAAAGTAAAATCGATTCACGTTTTCAAATACAGCCCACTTCGCACTGTTACCGGCAAAACTTTGGTCACTTTGGATCAAGTTTAGGTCGTTGCACTACTTTGCAAACGGGCAAAAAAATCGCTAAAAGGATACTAAAAGCTTCAGAATCGCTAAAAGGATACTAAAAGCGACTCGCATGGATACTAAAAGCGGCTCGTATTGTTTAATGTTGGCGCAAGGAATTTATTGGGGGGGGGGGTGAAATGCTGTAAACATTTTAGCCATGTATCCCGAAGATGATCAACTAATTTAGGCGTTTTCATTGCTGAATATTTATAGCTTTTTGAACGCCAGTCCGCGATAAAATTTTAGTTTCAAAAACGGTCCGAAGAGCAAAAAAGGTTGCCGACCCCTGGGTTACGAAAATGGAATGGTTAATAGTTAGATAATTAAAGACCTCAGTGCCTTCATGAAAGTATTTCTGACTCCAACTGTCGGTAACCATGTCTTCAGGAGCATAGAAATTAAATCTTTTTTTTTTTAATTATTTTATTTTGTTACTTAAATTATTTTTGGTAATGATGAAAATGTGATTATTTTTATCGACGTAGACCATCTAATAACAGGGGGGGGGGAGGCTGGTTAATTTTTGCCATCTGTTTCATTTTCCCCAAGGGATTTCTGTTTGACAATAGGTTGTTCGAACCCAAGATGATTTTTGTTCAGGCAGTCTTTGCGATTAAACTTTATCCTAAGGGGGGGGGGGGGCTGGTCAATTTTTGTCATCTGTTTCATTTTCCCAAGGGATTTCTGTTTGACAATAGGTTGTTCGAACGCAAGATGATTTTTGTTCAGGCAGTCTTTGCGATTAAACTTTATCCTAAGGGGGGGGGGGAAATCTATTTTTATTATTTTGTTAAATTATTTTATTTTGTTACTTAAATTATTTTTGGCAATGATGAAAATGTGATTATTTTTATCGACGTAGACCATCTAATAACAATGAAGAAACCAAAGAGTATTTGAACGATGTTCTACCAACAACAATACTAAAACTAATTTACCTGAAGGAACCCGACGCGATTTTAAGTGGATATGAAAACGACGCTTGCATTGCCAGACAAGGTCAATGTTAAACAACAACGTACACAACTATAAGTGTACTTCGGGGGGGGGGGGGGGGGGGGGGGGGGGGGGGGGGGGGGGGGGGGGGGGGGGGGGGGGGGGGGGGGGGGGGGGGGGGGTCGTTTTAGTTTGTGTTGGCATCTTATAAGATGAACATAAATTCATAACCGGTATCGGCGCTAAATCGTTCGTGCAGACCAGCGGTAAAGACACACCTGGCACGGCCTATCCTACGGACTGAGATATACAGGCTCAGCGCTGAGCCAGTCGAAAGTTAAATCACAAGTTGCCTACCTCCTATACCGCAAATGTCAGCTTCTATAGTGACAACTGACATGTGCAGCATACGAGGCAAGCAACGGTGCTACGCCTTGCCATATTGGAATGCTTGCTTGGTGACCGGCTGATTCGGTATGACCTTCAATAAGCCTGTTTTAGGCTTTTACAGATGTTTTGTGGAAGATGGCGATCTTCATCAAATCTTCGGCAAAGAATTTTAGACGGCGCGAATTTCTCCGCCGTTCGTGGGCATCATATCGCTTTGTACAAGACGGAATGATACAGACGATCTTCGTAGTCGGCAACGCTACTGATCCAACAACAGATCAGCTTCTGAATGATGAATTTAGGAGCTACAGGGATATCTTGCAGTACTCTGGACCTGATGACTACAGGTGACAAATTATTGTGTACAAGAAATAAAAAAAAAAATTATTGTGGTTCGTCAAAGACTTGAAATGGTGGAATAATTTGTTAAACCCAGCACTTACATTATAATTACTATGTGTATTTTACACACGAAACTAATGGCAAACAAGAATTGTACTTTGGCAACTTTTAGTGTCGGATTAACTTACAAATCAAAGCCTACAAATATAGTAAAATTCGGTTAATCCGGACCCGTTCGGACTACAGGCAAAGATCCGAATTAACCGATGTCAGTTAGTTCCAGCTTACGCCATACAAATCATTTGTACCTTGAGTTTTGTCCGAATTAAGCGAAGATCCGGATTAACCGAATCTGGTTTAACCGAGGTTTCGTGTACTTTAAATCAAAGTTTTACTGTATTGTAACGAAAATTACTAGTTAACAGTACGATCAGTAACATAAAACGAGGTGGTGGAAATTTATGGCATTTTGATTATATTTATGGCTCATTATATATTATTGTTATTGTTATTTGATATTGTTTTAGAAATATTTCCTTCAAAACCCTGGCCGGAATGCACTGGTGTTCACAGAATTACAAAGACGTTGATTTCTACACAAGCGGAGACGACGATTTTCTAATTGACTTAGTTGCCATGAGAAACACTCTCGTCGAATTCAGAGAAACCACAATCAAAAATCGTTGGCCAGAATATCCAATAGTTTGCATGTATGAAAAACGTCGAAATACCCGTCCACATCGAAAGAAAAGCAAATGGTTTGTTCCAATCGAAGAATACAAGTGGCCAATGTGGCCGGATTTTTGCCTCGGCGGATTTTACACAATGTCAGTAAATGTAACAATTCAGTTATGGGACCTCGCCCAAGTGCAAATGCCAGTAAGAATGGACGACGTATGGATCACGGGCATACTACGCCAGCAGTTGGGTTTACCTGATGTAATGCTGGTTGTGCCAGAAAAGAAAAGAACCAAGCACACAGTGGGATTCAAAAACGATAAGTCAAAAAATTTGAGAGGTTTTATGCAAAAAGATTGGGAAAAGTTGAAACAAAACTTNAACTTACAGAACATAACTACATGTACTGTTCCGGAGTAGCATATTTGTCCAATTAATCCCTGGTTTTATGTTGAAGAAAGCAGGTGTTTATTCTTTTGACCTTTCTAAAGCTGTCTAAAAAGTAAAAACTTGCTTGCCCGTGCCAAATAGCAACTGTGGTTAATTTAGAGTTGTAAACGGGCCTGAAATTAGAGCCCGCACACGAAACACATTTGGTAGTTCTGTACTTTTTAGGTTTTTACAAGGTACAAAACAAGTACCAAGTTTATATAATCAAATATAACTGTAAAACACAAGGCTAAAGTTCAAGTAGGCCGACACTTATCAAACCTTATCTAATAGTAAAAATTTGCAAAGTGCTAACCAAACAACAACAGCATATCAAAATTCAGTTTTGTGTCAAATATTTGCCCAACAAACACTTATACAGTCTCATATGCTTATATCAAAAGCCCTTTATGAATAAGCGTTGTATTAAGACTACTTTAACCAACATAACCTATACTGCCTAAAAGATGATTTCAGTAAATCAGTGTAAATAAAAAAATTGGTGTGAAAAAGTACAAACATATAAGGTTGTTGTCCCCGAAGCTGTCGCTTATTTTCGGGACCACGAAAATGAACTTATTTTTTTTCAAAACTCTATCATCACAAGCATTTGTTTTTTGGTATATATTATAATAACAGAATACTGCAGGGGTGTCCAACCCGCGGCCC
>QLIY01002975.1:0-14860 GCA_003260075.1 Phallusia mammillata | reverse complement strand
ATAGGTTACCGTATTTGCTCGATTGTAAGCCGCGGCTTATATTGTTTTTTTAGCTGCCGTTTGTGCGGCTTACAATCGAGGGCGGCTTACATTTTAATTTTATACTGAAATTATTTCTACACTCCAACATTTTCAATTATTTGGGGTTGAAAACATGTATGCATGTACAGATTATACGTCGATATACGTTCTGTTGGGTACAGTTATTAACGTAACTAACGGATATGGGCAAATAGTTATACCAGAGACTACTAAGCAGAGACTGCACACTGCCCACTTAGCGACGACATAAATGGGGCGATATCTTTGCCGATACGCAACGGATCGAACTAAACTTTTGTATATAAGTTTGAATTAATTATTCTGATTTTTAGGTATTTTAATCTGATACTTATTAAACTTCACTTGTGTTTTAAAAATAAAAATGTTCTCTGCAAGTATTAAGATCGGTTCCGCTTGAACGCGACCACTAAGATTTCGGCATTTACAATGGAAAAGGATAGGGAAAAGTGGTGTTGTCGTCTGTTTTTTCGTGTTTACGTGAAGCGTAGGCTTTTAAATCGGATATTAATGGTTGGTAAACAAACTAGAATACTTTTTAAAAGATATAAAGGTAAAACACCCATCCGGCCCATGGAAATACAGGCTCAAGGTAGTGGTAGAAAGCGTGATTTCTGATATGACCACATGTGTTTGGTCAAAATTGGCTATAGGTTAGTTTTAAGTTGTGCTGCAGGTTTTTGTCGACAGCTCTTTCCTATACTAAGAATGTATTGACTGAAATGCACTACTCCCAAACAATTTATTTGTCTTAATGTTGTTGAAATGAAAGGGCTGTGGTAAAACTTTTCAGAGGAAGATTTTAGCTGGTAGAGAAAATAAAATTACATGCAGATGGAGTGGTTGCTTTGCCAATTTTACCACATGGACTGGACACAATTAAAAATGCCTTTGACTCATGCAAATGAAAATGTCACAACTCAAAGATAAACAATAGATGAAATATATGACTGAACAATGTACAAAAATTCAAAAAAGTTTGCTTTAATGATGGAATAAACAAAAAAACACATAAAAAAGTAGGCAGTTTTGAAAACCGTCCAGCCTCAATTGTATTTTAAATGCAATACCATAAAACTTGTCAAATGTCCCCCCCCCCAAAAATTATATATTAAAACTAATGGCAATATCGATTAAAATAATGCATGATACTATTTCCAGCTTCATCCTGATCATCAAACTAATATATCTGGGATCAACACCTATGAGATTGGATAGTTTAAGCTGCAAACACAACTTCTAAAAACACTTTTGTGTAAAAATGTTAAATTGATTAAAAAACAACACAACTACCAGAACAAAAAGCGAAATGATTAAATTGATTGCATTTTAAATGTGTAAGGCCTGACATGGTCTTTATTTGATGATGACTGATTTTAAAATTTAGTGCCATTCCTTTTGAGAACATATGCTGTTTCCAGTTTCATCCTGATATTCATCAAAATAATGTGTCTGGAATCAACACCTATGAGGTTGGTTAGTCTTAGCTGCTTGAATTGATATTTAAAAAAACACAAGTACCAGAACCAAAGGCAAGATGATAAAATTTATTGCATTTTAANTTAAAATAATATATCTGGAATCAACACCTATGAGGTTGGTTAGTTTGAGCTGCTTGAATTGATATTTAAAAAACACAAGTACCAGAACAAAAAGGCATAACAGATTTAAAATTTTAGTTACATTCTTTTGAGAACATTTGTAACTGCCAGCAATTCGTATTACATTTCTTTTCGCAAATATAATCTATACATGTTGGCAATGGTTCATTTTTCGTCATACATGCACATCCGAAAAATTGGTAGCAAATTTCATACATTCAATCGCCACCTATGCCGTTTTTTTTCGCCTGCGGAACGTTTCTTTCTTTAATATGTTTTCAGAAGTAGTCAAGTTGATGTGCCAATCAATAAAAATTAATTCAAAAGCCTACGCTTCACGTAAACACGAAAAAACAGACGACAACTTTTTCCTATCCTTTTCCATTGTAAACGCCGCAATCTTACTGGTCGCGTTCAAGCGGAACCGATCTTAATAAAAATCGCAGTGTGCAGTCTCTGCTTAGTAATCTCTGGCCCCCCCCCCGAACATTTGTAACTGCCAGCAATTCGTATTACATCTCTTTTCGCAAATTTAATCTCTAGATGTTGGCAATGATTCATTTTTCGTCATACATGCACATCCGAAAAATTGGTAGCAAATTTCATACATTCAATCGCCACCTATGCCGTTTTTTTTCGCCTGCGGAACGTTTCTTTCTTTAATATGTTTTCAGAAGTAGTCAAGTTGATGTGCCAATCAATAAAAATTAATTCAAAAGCCTACGCTTCACGTAAACACGAAAAAACAGACGACAACTTTTTCCTATCCTTTTCCATTGTAAACGCCGCAATCTTACTGGTCGCGTTCAAGCGGAACCGATCTTAATAAAAATCGCAGTGTGCAGTCTCTGCTTAGTAATCTCTGGTTATACCATATAACAACAGAAAGATGTATTAAGAAACAATCGTATCTAAAATTCCAGCGTGCGGCTTACAATCAAGGGCGGCTTACATTATTTTTTTAACACCTCAACATGCGGCATACAATCGAGGGCGGCTTATAAACGAGGGCGGCTTACAATCGAGTAAATACGGTAAGCCAGGTTCGGGAATTGGCGCAGCTGAGCATTGGCGTTTATGGTGGGTGGAGCTACTAACACCATACTTCATGGGTCACCAAACAGTGCCTAATTTTGGCGCAAAGAGCACTTTTTTACATTTAAAACATTATCTCCAAAAATGCTTGCGGTTAGGGCTATTAGGGTCGGGGTAAGGTATTATCATTTGAAATTCAATAAAACTATAACCCCAAAATTTAGTTACTAATGTAAAAACTTATTTCCCAACCCAACCCCTCTTTAGCCGCTAAATAAAAAATTCAGCTCTTTACGCTTAGTCACTGCAACCGAGCACCGAGCATCGCATAGTGCTCGGGTTCTGGCTCGGTTAGGCCAATCACAACTCAAATACTACCTACAAATTTTGACCGACAAATAACGCATTGTGATTTACACAAAATACATTGTGAAAGCATCATCAAAACCACGTTGCAAACAAAGCACCCTATGCAGTCAACACTTAGTCAAATAACTGATCGCTACAGAGATATGTATGACAAAAATGACTTTGTCGTTTTGTTTCGTGTTACCTGCTCTATCTTTCCCCAGCGCCCCCTTAGTGATAGCAAACGTCCCCGTTGAGAACTACTTTTCTAAATTGTAAAAATAATACTTACATCAATTTAAATACGTATTGTGACGTCATATTGCAATGATCAGACATTTTAGAGTAGATCTTGCTTTTTGCACTTTGTCATAGCAGCAAGGTTAAGAATGGGTTTGCAATAACTGCTTTTATACCGAGGTCGTTTTTATCTAAAAAATAGTGATAAAAACCCAATTAGTACAAATGTTTTTGCTTTAAAAAATCTAGAAGTTCATGTGATGTTAGCACAAGTTAGAAACCAATAAACAGTGGATACTATCGCACTTTCCAGGCGACGGCGGCATCGATTTTGTCCTGAATGTTTTAGTCAGTCGAAATAAAGAACTAATCAAGTCAATATATTCTTAGCAGCACAAAAGTTTTGTAATCAAATTGTGAAAATTGTTTTATCGGGATTTGCTGAAAAATTATCGGGGTTTGCTGATAGAGTCGTGTGAATAACTGCATGCATGGAACAGTAAGTTGTGATGACGAAAGACATGCGCTGTCAGTGAAAAGCTTTACAGGAAGTTCGATGGAAGGAAGCGTGTAGAGGAGCAGTTGTTTCTTTGCTCCTCTTGTATCTTTGTTATTTTAACTGACACATAAGTGATTGATTGCGCGTGACTTGCGTACTGCAGGCATTTTACTGATTACGCTACCCGAGATGAAGAAACCTTGTTGTTAGTGCAATTGGAACAGCTGCAAGAGGTTAGAAATAAGCCCGTTTGTCGAACAGCAACCAGACAATTGCTAAGATTGAACAGAGAGCACAAATGAAGCCAAACAAACAGAAGCATACTTTAAATAGGCGTGCAAGACGTACTAAAACCAGCAACCAGCCAGCACAGAAGCCAGGCCTTTGTGATTCTCGTTCTTCAATTCTTATCATAGTTATAAGCCTCGTTGTGGCTTGTGCAATTGGTACGGGAATCGGATATGGAGTGTACTATTTTATCAAATCGGATCGAAATGGCAATGGAAATTCGCAAAACGTAGCAACGACTCCACGTGAGCTAGTAAATTCGTTTAACGTACAAAGTGGGGGTGAAGGCGACGAAGCAACAACACCGAACAACAATGGTAGGAAATTGCTTTACAGTACACAACAAGAACCTTTTAATACAGATTGACAATATATTTTTATGTTAGTTTGGTTCAATCATACCCTTTGTGGAAAACTGGGCCATGGTGTGGACAACCCCTACAACCGGCGACTAAAGCGAAGTACAGAGTTTTTTGAGCTGCCCATTCCGGAGGCGATTGTTGGTGGACAGGAAGCAGAAATGCGTCATCATCCTTGGCAGGTAACTGTTATTTTGTTTTCGTTTATACCAGTGGTTCCCAAAGTTTTTTGGTCTGTGGCCCTATAGCGATTCGTGGCCCACCGCGTGCTGTAAATTTGGGCACAAACAAAAAAAAATAACTCAAAAACAGGCGAAATGGTTTCTAGTAGTGATCCGAATCAACCGAATCATTTATGACGTCACGCGAAGTCGTAAGCTACGCGTTTGACATGAAAAAATGTTTATCTACCAGGCAATTAGTGCAGAATAGTTGTGTTTTGTCCTCATTTCAGTTCTGTGGGGTTTAAAATTGCCTCAAACATGATTGGCAACCTGCCAATGAGCCGCTAATTTTTTTGACAGCGGTGGGAAACCGATAATGTGTTGAAAAAGATGAAAATTGACGCGATTTTCGTTATGTTTGGGCTTTTGAAAGATTTGCGTGGTACCTTAAGCAGAAAAGACACGTTTAACGCTTTAAATTTATGTTCGTAAAAGATTCGGTTTTAGCCGAATCGCAACAAATTATTCGGCCGAAACCGAATCTTTGCAAAATGACCGATTCGGCCGAATAAATCTGGCAAACCGAATATTCGGTACATCTCTAGTTTCTAGCACTTTATTTTTAATGAGATACATGCTCCTGAAATTTGGCAACAAGATTTGGAATTCTTCACAAACATATCTACAGCAGGGGTCACCAACCCTATGCCCGCGGGCACCCGGTCGCCCGTTGGATCCTTTCCAGTCGCCCGCGAGACTGGTTCTGGAAATAACCAGTTGCGCTTCTAGTTTACACAAAATGCTGCGCCTTATGTAGATTAAAAGTAATGCAACACCATGGGTCTACCATGGGTCATTACTACCTAACAAAGCATTATGTAACATTCACGACATTCTTCTGTTACAACATACGCGCGGTAATAAATGCCAGTTAGCAAACAAAGTGGTACGCTTAAATGTTGTAGACCAGGGGTCTTAAACACGCTGGCCACATGCGGCCCTGCATTAGTTTTTGTGTGGCCGACAAAGCATTTAAAATTGAAAGTTGTGTTATACTAGGGGCCAATGTAATGATGCCCAACGTGCGCCAGATACAATAGTTTCAAAGTGTGATCACCAAAACAAGTTTGGCAATAGTGCTTTTTTGAAGCGACACAAATGTCATAAGCCTAAAATGATATTTTTTGCATTCGGAAGATGCTAAAGAAGTTATCAAAATATTTAGTAAACTACTTAACCGACAACCAAATCAACCAGCGACCCACTTTTCAATCGCGATTTAGAGTTGAGAAACACTACTCACGGAAATCGCCATTTTTGGTAAGAATTAGATGTGGTCTTGACTCATTTTTTGGTTGTTGCGTCACTATGTGCAATTATTTTCAAAGTCAGCAAGGGGGGGGGGGGGGGGGGGGGGGGGGGGGGGGGGGGGGGGGGGGGGGGGGGGGGGGGGGGGGGGGGGGGGGGGGGGGGGGGGGGGGGGGGGGGGGGGGGCACGCTACCCACAAAACATGGCTTGTTCCCATGCTTATATTTAAATTTTGAAGTGGTAGCCCTCGTGCCATTTGGTTATCTTTAAGGTAGCCCTCGGGTTTCAAAAGGTTGGTGATCCCTGATCTACAGTATAACAAAACAATAGAATCTGTTCAAACGGCTCTGTGGCCCATTGAAAATGTCTTGGTGGCCTAGTACTGGGCCGTGGCCCACAGTTTGGGAACCACTGGTTTATACTAAATAAGGTGTGAAACCTTTTTCACCGATTGTAAAATATAAATAGCATGACACAAGTTGTCTTCACTTTGCGTACCAAACAAGTTTAAATTATACGATTTCCATTAAGGCTACAGAATTTAAAATCCGACTTTGCGAACCACACAGCCTTTATTTGATATAGGCTACATGAGAAAACTTAAAAAAAAGTTGCCCCAGCCACATTCTAAGATTTGTCTGACTGAACTTGTGGCGCGATTAAGTGAATGCCCTGATGCAAGAACCTTCACTAATCGTAAAAAAATGAAACTATACTATAATTAGGTGTGTTTCGTTTGTTGCGAACAGCTGAACACTTAAAGCAAATTTGCGTTTGTTTGCTTTAATTTGTATGTTTTTTAGGTTTCCCTTTGGGTTCATGGCCACACTTGCGGTGGAAGTATAGTTGCATCGAATTGGATATTGTTCGCCGCGCATTGTGCTGAACCGTAAGCGTTTTTTGGAGTGTTTTTGGAGAGTGTTAGTCCAAATTAAAAGCCACCTTTACCCAAGTTGCCTTTGTGGCTCGAATGAATGTGCTGTGCATCACTATTCGATTCCGGTAACGAATGTAAAAAATGACAACAAACAGAGGTTTTTATATTATGTACGTCTATTCTACGGTTTTAAATTACACATTTGCAAATGTGATAACTAACAAAGGTATATTTGTAATTTTTTTTGCATTTTATTGTCACACATATTTTGCCGCTGGTTGACACGACTAAACAATAGCGGCATGAGATTTTTTTAAGATGTCAAATCTTACTGGATTAACGTACTATAACTGACTAAACAAGGTTGTCATAGATAAATATTGAACTATCGTTTTTTTTTGTTATCACAGTTTTCCGCATGCAGCCAATTGGTCTGTGTATGCGGGCGAAAACGATAGACGACAGATGTTTGCAGCGAAACAATTTTTAAAAGTTACGGATTTAATATTTCACGAGGATTTCACCACGGATACCTACGATAGTGACGTGGCATTGCTTCGATTGGAACGTCACTTGGAATTTAGTAACAATGTTCGATCCATCTGCTTTCCACCTTCAACATACAACGCTGCAAATAAAACAATGTAGGAAACGATGAAACAACGAAGTAATGAATGCTCTGCTTGCTCATAAATGTTCAATAATACTTCAGGTGTAGAATATCTGGGTGGGGAGCGAAAGCTGAAGGAGGTTCATTGCCACAGGTTTTGCAGGAAGCAAATGTTCAAATTATCGACAGAGGTTTGTGCAATAGTGACAGCTGGTTAATGGGAATGGTGACTGAACAAATGATTTGTGCTGGAACTCATGACGGAAGTCAAGATGCGTGTCAGGTAGCATAAACCAACAACACGCTGTTTCTTTTAATCGACCATTTTGTATTTTGTAGGGCGACTCTGGTGGTCCTTTAACATGCTATGATCAATCAACTGACCGTTTCTATCTAACAGGTGTGGTTAGTTGGGGCATAGGTTGTGGAGAACCAAATATGCCTGGCGTGTACACTGATCTTTCCAAATTTGGTCAGTGGGTGCTATCACATATGCTACGAATTGAATCAAAATACCGTTGAATATTTATTTCCACGTTTTTGTTATTGTTCCAGTTGTGACTATATGACGTTTCTTAAATAAACCGATTATTGCTTTAAAGTTGTGTTTATTTTTAAGGAATGGGAGCAATATTATCGATAACCGTAAAATAATCTACCAACTATAAACGGATTATATTCTTTTCAATTAGATTTATCAAGCCGCTACCATACAGGAGGATCGAGATACGCCGCCATTTTTTTCTGATAACTCCACTTCAATGGAATTTATCATATTACCCCTTAGTCTTGCTGTGGTATAATTTGTAAACTTCTTTGGTTTATTTTACTGGCAAACGTATTTTATTTTTGTTTATAAAAGGGTCAAAGTTGCACTGCTGAACTGACATTTAGGGCTTCAAGTTTGTTGGACCCATATACCGTGAAAAATGTTTCATTTCTTTTTTCTGTTACCACTGTTAGCAACGACAGTAACCTCTTGAACAACGAAGTTTTATTGATTCCGTCTGTGCATTTTGAGGCTATTGTCCACATTAACGGGTAGAAATTACGTTTATTTCAATAATACTCCCCATACTAAATATGCAAAAATTCGATTTGTTTCTACATTAGACAATCGGATCCGTATGTAGCATTATTAAATGCGAACACTTCTTATAAACCAGCGACGGTCGACGATTTACTTCAATTTGGCACGAACGTTAGTCATACCTATCGTGTAAGTTATAGCCAGTCAAACTTTTGATGTAGGAAAAACTACCATCACAGGTTAATACATAACTACCACGAAGTGGTCCTCTAAATATGTAAATGGTAGAATATTTCTTGTAAAATCAGTAAAACATGTTTACTCAAAACATAGGGAATTTAGCCTATGTTTGCACAGAGACCAAAAATCATTCAAACTAATGCAAACATGCATCAAACTTTTTAGATATTCAATGATGGAAGGAACAATTTGAATTACATTTCCATCAACGTTTCTTGGTTTTCGCACTTGCTATTTGACGGTAAAAAGTATGATGCTCTTTATGTTAAAGATATTTCTTGTCAAAGCCCCAAGGTTGGTGGATTTTCAGTTTTATCAAGAAACAGTTTTTAATTAATATTGGGAAAATATTTAAATTATTGAATGCTTTTGGTTCGCTTGCATGCTTCATAGAATAATCGAGTGATTACAACTGTAATTCAGAAAACCTTGTCCACTATGCTGCGTAACCGTCACTGCACTTTCAGGCTGATTGTTGGTGCGATAATTATGGAATTGATCAATATGGTTTAACAGAATCAACATATTCCAACCGATCTGAACCAGTTTTTCTTCAACCAACACGGCCGTTTATGGTAACAAATTAAAAGTGTTTTCACCTTATGTGTTGTACAAAGTATTGCGAAATTTTTCATTTCGGTTGCGTACCTGATATAGTAGCCTAGCCTATAAATTAAATTGTTCAATATCCTTCTTAGGCTTCTAAAACAACTGTACAGTACACAATATTGACTTGTCATGCAAAAAGGTTTCTTTCTGGCAGAGAACTTTCTCTCGTGATAAAATCTTTTGCTTATCCCAGCACTTTATTGATGCTTTCCGTAAGTAGCAAATTGTAAAGCATAAGAGATTGGTTTTTACGATGTTCTGTTTAGACGCCGTTCTCTGCATTTTCCAAACTAGGTGTTGCGGCAAATGAAAGCGTTTCCATTTCTTTGTTGCAAACTGGAACGAGTGTTGTAAGTTGTTTGTTGCTAGTGAGTATAGGCTAATTGTTGAAATACTTTCAGTCTGATAAGCATTAATCACTCTTTTGCTAACTTGACAAATGCGTGAGGACTCGATGTTGTTTGTTGTCAACTGTGGTGCAGGTGGAAACAAAGATTGTCCCCAATAAATTTTCGGGTGATTACAATCCAAGTGAAACTTCCATCAACATTTCTCTGCCCCTTTGGGTGTACTTAACAAGTGCTGCTGTTGGAATTCTGTTGTTTATTATTCTGATTTTGATATTGCGAAAAGTAAGCTTTTTTTCTATTTAGTAAGTCGTAAATCTCAAATTTATTTTTTTATATAACAGCGCGGATTTTTTAAAAGCAAATATGCGGATAAAAAACGAGCAGCGGAGGAGGAAGCTGAATGGAAAGAAATCTCAGCCCCATTAACCAGTTAAAATACATTTCGTGTCATTTTCACTGTGAATTACCTTTAGTTATATTCTCCAAATGGTATGCTCGAAAAAAAAACTGTGCGGATTTACAGCAGTATTTTTGATTGTTACTAGAAATGCAAATTCCTGTTGATGGGTCTACTTCATTTCTCCTTTGACTCAATGTGACATCATTTACGCACATATCTTCTCACATAGTCTTAATGGTAAAATAATTTTAAACACTTTTTCAATTTGTGGATAAAGAACACGTTTCATACACTTGTTTTATCCCCGTGAAATGCTTTTAAACTCCGATGGTACAAGAAAGTCCATACAATAATGACACTGCTCAACGACCCATGCACAGTCATGAAAATCGGTTTTAATTGAGATGTTTTAAATACATGCATAATTAATGCCGTCAGTTTGTTGCAGTAGATTTATTTAAAAAAATTCGTTTACGTGGGCTAACACCGTTTGCTAAAACACAAGAAAAAAGGAAAGAAATCAAACATATGTGGCGGCTTGACTTGCGGCAATCCCAAAAGCCTGCTTTAAATTAATAATTAGAATAATGCGATTTAAAACCATAGTAATAACGACAGCAAAAACTATAAAACAGAAAATAAAATTTGTTATTGCGCCTATTAGGTCATTCAAAAGCAAGTTAAGATGATAAGTTATTAATCATTTTCATAAACTTGCACACTAGGGCTGCTATCAAACAAAGGTTTTTAAATAATCAAATTATAATTTTTTTCCATCGACGTTTGTACTAAGCTTTCATAGGAAAACAAATTTGATTATTTGAAAGCGTAAATTTTCAAATAATTAAAAAAAATAATTTAAATAATTATTTGTTTGATAGCAGCCCTATGCACACAGTGTCAAAAGTTATGTAGATTTAGGTGGTAGATATTCTGGATGACTTTGATTCGGATTTATAAACCACTTGCCTTGAACGTTGTCCAGGTTATTGCATCCACAAATTGCGGAGTCGGGTACCTATGTATATATATAGGAAGAAAAACAATTTCTTGCAACTGAAACCACCTATATTGGACAAAAAACGAATGCCACATATTGAAGAAAATCCTTCGTGGTCTTATTAGAATTGCTATAATGCGCAACAAAAATGCAAATTGAAGGTTGGGCTATAATAGGACTCACCACTTGAATAGGAGTGTACTGAGAATGGTGATGTGGCTTGACAGGATTGTTGTTGGCTCGGTTATAACAGGAAATCATGGCCCATCGTCGCCTCTCGCTTTGGTTTTGGTCGCTTCGGTGTAACAGATTGGAATGGAAAAGCAAGGCATCTCCTGAGGTTAGTTGCACTGGCATTTGTGTCAGGACCTTTTTGATCTAAAAGTGTGTTTGTAAAGGTACGCTCGTTTCAATTTCGAAAGGACGAATAATACCCAACGACAAAAGAAACTTTTCAAAACAAGGATTACATTGAACAGACTTTTCAGCAAATCCTAATGCCATTATCAGTGGTGTGGGGCTATGTCAGTAGTTTAAAGACTTTTCAAATATGCGGTGCATTGTAAAAAGAAAGTTAATTTACAATTGTATTACGGTGGGTGAGATTGCTATTTATGACCATGGAGCTTAAATAGCCTATTGCCACGCTTGCTTGAGTTTCATCATCCAGTTCTTTTACACCAGGGAATGCTTGCTTTGAATAAAAAAATTCGCGGCGCACCCGAGTCAGGCAGGTTCGAGCCTTGAGAGAAAAAAACTATCCGATCTATAAATTACAGTTTTACAAACACTTTCGTTTGACTTTAACCAGGACTGATCCCAATAAAAAAGTTTGCTATTTTATATTAAATCATCACAAAAGTTATTAATTTCAATACAACCTAGAAATCAGCGACACCACAGCTATAACTATAAGGGACCCTTCAACGTCACTTCTTTTCTCACTAAAACGGCGCGAAAATAAGTTCACACCCAGCGCAAACGTATCGAAAAATCGTATCGGTAGCGTTGCACTACCAATATGTTTAAAGAATGGAAGTTGTAATTCATTTATGGAGTTGGCTTTAAAATGGCTTGTGTTTTTGGCCAATACGCATATTTAACTGTTGCATGCTTGCAAAAGCAAACACTAGTACACAATACATTTGATCATATGAATATTTTTTTTTAACAAATATAAGTAAATTGGATCCTGAGCTAATGTTACTGTTAAGATTAAATACCAAATTCTACACTGTACAGCTGACTTTAGCGATGGAATGGACTCTGTGGAAATCGAGCTGTCACATCACAATCCTCAAACATTCGAATGATTTTATTGTGGACAAACATACATTCCAAATTTGATAAAAATGGAATTCAATTTTGTTTAGTAGTAAATTTGCAAAAATAAATACTCTCTGGGGTTGCAGTATGGTTTCTTGTACGTTATTGTTAAAGAACTGTAGGCTACTTCAAACAAAATGAAACTGTTATAAGTCTATAATTTATTTTTAACACAAATTAATGTTAGGTTCTGCATGTTTGAAAAAGATAACCTTATTTCCTCTCAAAATACTCACCTATTGGAGTGTTGCTAGCTTTGCTTAAGCCATCTAATTGAGGATTAAAGGTCCCATACATAATAGGCCTACAAAATTATTGCCAAATGTAAGCTTGTTTTTCCCTGAAATGTTTGTTGTGCAATGTTTTTTCTTTATTGCTTGTTATTTAAAATTGGTTACAAAAAGTTTTTCTATTTCGTTTTTAATAATACTATGCCATTTCCAATTTTATATATTTTTTCAAAAATTTCAAATCTGATGTAAGTTACCATTGCACCTTTTTCATTGTGTAAAAACCTTTCTGCGCAGACTGCATTCATTGATTCAGGAATGATCATTTTTACATAGCCTATTGAGGACAAACTTTTCGCGCGAAGGGCCGTTTCTGTTGCTCATTACGGAACCAAGAAGAGAAGCAAACCAACGAAAGAAGCGTGAAATGGGATTCGCGTTGCTCGCTCCGCACGAGCTCGTAGTAAACCAATCCTCCTGACAAAATTTAACAAAAGCGTGAACTAACTTCTGTAATTCGTTCCGGGTCAGCAGTTACTTGTTCTCCAATCCTGATGTGATCAATTCGACCCAGTTTGTGTGAACTTGGGAGAATTTGCAAACATCCATTTTCTAAGTCCATGTCATCAATGGCAATTTGAACAGAAATTAGATCAGGGAAAAGTACACCATTTCGATACCAATATCTGTGCCATTGGAAATGCATGATGTTTTAAACAATAAAAATAAGCTAAACTTGCATTAATTTATTTTCGCAAAGTATTGCATGGTACAATTAAGGTTATTGTACCCATAATCTTGGTGCCACTGAAAAGCTCCTCCTGTTTTGGCATCTTTCATCACAAGTTTGGTGTGATAGTGATATACCTCACCTCCCATCAACTATCAACAACAGGAGTTAAACAAAAGTTTCGTCTTACATTTTTGCAATAGACAAACGAAGCGTTTCCGCAACGAACCGTGCTCTTGCGTGTTTGTACTTACATAACTGCAAGTGTGAACAATTTTTTGGCATCTATTAATCATTCCTGTCAAATCGCTACCAGGGTGATTCCAAAGAACCATTTTCACATTTCTCCCATTACCATCATCTTGACTGTAACTGTGACGCATGATTGCCGACTCAGGATCTTCCAAGTTATTTTTTAACTTTTCCACTTCTGGTTGCGACAAAAGATTTCTGTACAGAATGGTTCATTGGCCTTTTCAAAAAATTGAATTCACACATGCAGTAGGACATGTATTGAAATGCAGTATGTTTTTGCGCTTAGCATTTTCTTTGTCAAACGTTTAGCGTTATATAGCATACATTCCCTCCATTTAATGGTTATCATGGAAGCAAGTATAGACATTTAGCCTGCAATCGATAAAATACAAGTAGGCCTACTTACCGAATAATTACGAACCCATTTTTCCAAAAGTTAGATTTCATGTCGTCCAAAACAGGGACTCTTGAAATATTGTTAACATTGTAACTGTCATTCATAGTCTATTTTGCTGCTCAAGCAGTATTCTCAACAAAACTACACCCAAAACAAAACGGGTAAAGTGTTGTAACCAGGCTATAACTTACACGCAGCTACAGCGTAGCCTACGTGATGTGCGCGCCGCTTTAAAAATTAATGATTAAAACGGTTTCGTTCAAACAAACGGAAACAGTTCGTGTAAATGTTTTACTTATTCGTTGTGTACAATATACCCTTAATACCTTACTGCGATATGCTTAGCATTCGTTATCGAGTCAGAAAACGCAACCTTTAGGCCTAATCGTTGCTTAATAAACCTAAATGACTTTTTTGTTGTTAGGTAACAAAAAGCTGTAATAATACATTGGTATAAAAAGTGACAAAAAATAGTTTATTTGGATTTGAATAAACTCACAAAAGAATAAAACCAAACATCCTTTTTCTGACAAGGGTAGGCTATGACCTAAATAAAATATCTATTCAAGTAAAGTTTGCTTTTCTTGTTTTAATGAGCGCGCTAAAAATGTTTACATTGTGGTATCAACACGACAAACTACATTAACACCATGACAAACGCAAGAACAGCCAAAAACTTTTAAGCCTATAGTTCCTCTCCCTATACCCCTTGTTACATCTTGTTTGCCAGTAATTGTTCATTTCTATAGATTTCCGCTTTTCCTCACTACAACTTGTGTTGTAAGGTAGAGCTACTAACACTGAGCATAGGCTTTAGGCCGGTCTGAGAACTTCTGGTAGGTGGCGCAACAGAGCATAGGCGTTTATGGTGCTGACTCGGCAATTATTCTTACCATAAACCCA
>QLIY01002974.1:0-14883 GCA_003260075.1 Phallusia mammillata | reverse complement strand
GGCATTATATCAAAACTAACACTAAAGCGCAAACAGTATGAAACAATAAATAGTGCAACTAAAAACACTCTTAAAAAGTTAAAACCAATCATATAATGTGAACCTTGTACATATATTTTTACGTTTTGCAGATATCATAGAAACATGAGTCATACTTATGAAATAGAACATTCCGAAGAGAACGAAACTATTGTGTTCAAAGAAGTACAAAATACACCAAATATCCCTAATACAATAAATGAAGGAAAACAAGGTTCTGCAATAACGACATACTCTGAAATATAGTCTGAAATATTTTTGTTTTTCAAAAACTAGCAAATCAAGAGACCTTCTTCAATGTGTATGCAGGATCGTCAACAGACGCATATGAAGAACCTATCGAATCAACAAGACCGGTAGCTGAAACTCAGCAAGTTATTGGTAAACATCCAAATGTCACCTAGATATGTGCGTGTGTCGGGGAGCGTGTATGTATGAGCGAGTTTTTTACGAGCAATTTGTGTTTGCGAATCATTTTGATTAATTCAAACTGTTATACCCTGCAATAATTGTGCAAAGTTGTGAAATTTATAGAACCAGCCAAAAGACAATTGTCTTTGCAATCGGGAGAGAAAAGTCATAAAAATTCATCTGAGAAACAAAAAACGTTAACTTTGACAGTGGTTTTGGTTTCCGCAGTGGGTATTCTGGCTGCTTTGGGACTATTTTTCGGAATCCTCAATTTCATAGACGCAGAGGTGTGTCATTTTTGCAAAAATATATACTCTAGAACAAACCCCCCCCCCCCCCCCCCCCCCCCCCCCCCCCCCCCCCCCCCCCCCCCCCCCCATGAATGTAAGTCCAAGACCAAAAAATTTCAATCAAAGAAGTTTGATTGCATGTTTTCTTAAGAGGAATTCTGGTCCAAACTTTGATGTTTTTCTACATTCTTCAGTTAAAGTCACTGAATTTGTTTCACCTTTTGTTGAATATGTTAATTTGGCAAAGAAACATGTACATGAATAAACGACTCTCAAATATACAATTACGCTTGATTAAATAAAGTTCTTTGATAAATCATGTCAGCACAAGATAAGAAGTTTTTAATAATAACTATTATTATTATCTTTAATTCAACAGATATACAGACAACTAGTCAAACTTTTTAACACTAAATTTGTAGCAACAAAACCACCATTTGGTACTTCCCTCAATCCCGCTCGATCATGTGTTGAACTGAGAGACGCTGGGTTCAAAGATGGATTCTACGTCATACAACCGTCACTCAAATCGTTTGAGGTTTTTAAACGGAATTTTGTAGAAAGCTTTTGAGAAATACAGTTAGCAAAATAAGTTGCATGTCTAAGCAATATTTGCACATTTCTAGAAAGACAATCACCTTTCATTTCTTGTTTCCAGGTTTACTGTGACATGATAGCTGCTGGTGGTGGATGGATTCTCGCGGCCACTGTCAACAACATTATGCCTGAATCTGATGATCAATCATGGTTTCTTACGACGAATGATAATCACCAGAACAACTTTAGTTAAAATTTGAATTTGTCTACATCTTGACTATTTGATTGTTAGCCTACATGTTGTTCAATTGTAGATCACCAAAACTGGATGAACACAAATACTTTTGGAACATATGAAAATTGCACAAGATCAGATTTTAAAAGTCAAGCTTATTTTGAATATCAGGCAAACTATGTAGTTAATTAGGGTCTTAAGTTTATTTTACACCGGGGTATTTTTAGGGGAAAGACATTATGTTACGCCATGTCCCAAATCAAACACCAGTGGAGGCCAGTAGNAAATCGTGGAAAGGAATGTTAGATGTTATTGATGTACCTCGGTTACGCCTTACTTGTTTTAATGACAGAAGATAAATAGAAGAGATGGATAGGACAATTGGTGAATCAAGATTGAACGCGTCTATATAGAGCACACTTGATTTAAAGCACTTTCGGTTTAGGCTGACACATGTCAGTAACCCTGTTTGTAGTAAGAGAAAGGAGAAAATGAACTGCTGTGTAGTGTTGACTTTACCAGACAAAAAGGCATCATATTAAAACTAACACTAAAGCGCAAACAGTATGAAACAATAAATAGTGCAACTAAAAACACACTTAAAACCAATCATATAATGTGAACCTTGTACAAATATTTTTACGTTTTGCAGATATCATAGAAACATGAGTCATACTTATGAAATAGAACATTCCGAAGAGAACGAAACTATTGTGTTCAAAGAAGTACAAAATACACCAAATATCCCTAATACAATAAATGAAGGAAAACAAGGTTCTGCAATAACGACATACTCTGAAATATAGTCTGAAATATTTTTGTTTTTCAAAAACTAGCAAATCAAGAGACCTTCTTCAATGTGTATGCAGGATCGTCAACAGACGCATATGAAGAACCTATCGAATCAACAAGACCGGTAGCTGAAACTCAGCAAGTTATTGGTAAACATCCAAATGTCACCTAGATATGTGCGTGTGTCGGGGAGCGTGTATGTATGAGCGAGTTTTTTACGAGCAATTTGTGTTTGCGAATCATTTTGATTAATTCAAACTGTTATACCCTGCAATAATTGTGCAAAGTTGTGAATTTTATAGAACCAGCCAAAAGACAATTGTCTTTACAATCGGGAGAGAAAAGTCATAAAAATTCATCTGAGAAACAAAAAACGTTAACTTTGACAGTGGTTTTGGTTTCCGCAGTGGGTATTCTGGCTGCTTTGGGACTATTTTTCGGAATCCTCAATTTCATAGACGCAGAGGTGTGTCATTTTTGCAAAAATATATACTCTAGAACAAACTGTTGTGTTCATTTTTTTGTTTCAGAATCAAAATGAAGAAATTTATGAATGTAAGTCCAAGACCAAAAAATTTCAATCAAAGAAGTTTGATTGCATGTTTTCTTAAGAGGAATTCTGGTCCAAACTTTGATGTTTTTCTACATTCTTCAGTTAAAGTCACTGAATTTGTTTCACCTTTTGTTGAATATGTTAATTTGGCAAAGAAACATGTACATGAATAAACGACTCTCAAATATACAATTACGCTTGATTAAATAAAGTTCTTTGATAAATCATGTCAGCACAAGATAAGAATAATAATAAGAACTATTATTATTATCTTTAATTCAACAGATATACAGACAACTAGTCAAACTTTTTTAACACTAAATTTGTAGCAACAAAACCACCATTTGGTACTTCCCTCAATCCCGCTCGATCATGTGTTGAACTGAGAGACGCTGGGTTCAAAGATGGATTCTACGTCATACAACCGTCACTCAAATCGTTTGAGGTTTTTAAACGGAATTTTGTAGAAAGCTTTTGAGAAATACAGTTAGCAAAATAAGTTGCATGTCTAAGCAATATTTGCAAATTTCTAGAAAGACAATCACCTTTCATTTCTTGTTTCCAGGTTTACTGTGACATGATAGCTGCTGGTGGTGGATGGATTCTCGCGGCCACTGTCAACAACATTATGCCTGAATCTGATGATCAATCATGGTTTCTTACGACGAATGATAATAACCAAAACAACTTTAGTAAAAAATTGAATTTCCCTACATTTTGACAATTTGTTTGTTAGCCTATATGTTGTTCAATTGCAGATCACCAAAACTGGATGAACACAAATACATTTGGAACATATGAAAATTGCACCAAATCAGATTTCAAAAGTGAAGCTTATTTTGAATATCAGGTAAATTATGTAGTTACTTAGGGTCTTAGTTTATTTTACACCGTGGTATTTTTAGGGAAAAGACATTCTGTTACGTCATGTCCTAAATCAAACACCACTGGAGGCCAGTAGAGAACAAAGTTTTCTGCAATATCAAACTGAAAACAGTTTTATGGGATACTACGGAGGAAACTTGCATAGAATTTTCGATATTTATTACCCATTGAAACAAACTAATGGTAGGACAAAAGTTATGCGTTAAAATGTATAATTTCGGCGAATCAATACCGTAACGACTGTTGTATCAGCAAGTATGCTGAAGTTTGAAATGAGATTGTTGTTTTAAACCTAATTTCGTGATTTGATTTTTCATGATCATACCAATGTTAATTATTTTTTATACTTAAAGCTTTTTATCCTAATGTGAGTTCAATGTTGGATCGACTTGCTGCAAAATCCAAAGAAATTACAGATTTAATTTCCGATTTCTATTTTTACGATTATGGTCCTAGTTCATATTTGCTCTATGACGAAGGACTGTTTGGAACCGAACACGGAATGAGGGTAGGTCATATTGGTTTTGTTGTTCTTATGATTAAGAAAGTGTTTGTGTAGATTTTATTCAGCGCCGGTCAAAGATGCCATGCAGCCAACTGTCCAAATGACTATGTTGATTATGGGGTGGATGATGGGTAGGTCAAACCGTACATAAATTTTCGTTTTGACTTTAGTTTTACTTTTTATATTGAAACTAAAGATGCGGAAATGGGAACGTGATGCAATCAAGTAGAAAGATACACCCCTTCATTGTTTTGTTCGCTGTGACAAACACGGAACAATGTTTGGACGACCTCCGATTCGTTGTATGAGAATATGGCGGTAAAATGTTTCAAAACTAAAATTTGATCATTTACTGTTACAGCTGTACGGTCGACGACCAGACACCGATTTAACAGTGACATATAGCGGAAACCACACTCACAACAATTTCTTTTTATATTATGAAGCGGGTTGCAGATATGGTTTGCCTTATGCGAGCTTGTGTGATGTTTGGTTTTATGTCATCAATAAAAAGGTAGGTTGCGTTCGTCGCCAAATATGCGTTTCGTTTCGTTTACTTTTTTATTATTATTTTTTTTGTAGGATTGGAAGTCATCGGACACTCCAAGTGTAAATTTTACAAAGTCATCTTCCAGTATAACCTACACTTTTGAATGGGATATTTACCAACCGGTATCCAATACACTTTTTGGTTACACAATGGTTTCAAGGTAAATTACTATTGCGGAAATAAGGCAAAAAAATGTCAATGAAAACGTTTAAAAGAACTGAAAAGTAATGAAATTGAGCACACAAAATTGTTTCTGTACGAAAAACGGAGTTTTGATTACCCACACAGAGATAAACGCAGTCACCACCAAATTACTGGAAATTATTTCCGAGTTTGACAATTTATGTATGTATAGCATATGTTCGGTTATTACTCAAAATACATGCGGCTGTTTTAAACTTTAATTGGTTGTTGTTTCAGGTCCGGACTGCACCTATGATGATGACGTACTTTCAGTACCAGTTCATTTTTCCATAGGAAACAATTCAGTGGTTAACTCGATGCTGCCACCAAGTGTAAAACCTATACCGACTGGTTTTGTTCAGTTTCGTGCTTATGGAAAAACTGGGAGCGTCTACGCAATGTGTCCTGCCGTTCAGTAAGTAAGACTGATGTATATATACCGATTGATTTATACTAAGATAAGAATAAGAGTAATGTCTTTCGCGCTGTAATGTCTTTGTAACAGCTATTGTTTATTGTTTTCGTAGGGTAAACGATTGGCGAAGCGAATACGTGTGTATTGGAGGAATGAATAACCCAGATTCTCGATATTATGATGACTGCAATGATTTTACAAGTAATTATACAAGATATTGATTTGGACACATTTATGTACTTGTTTGACATTTTTTTAAAACATTTTTGTATCAAACAGACTGGGACGGTTTGCCAAACACCTTGTTGCACGAAACGACTCCAGTTGATTATGCTCATTCTCAGAGAGATTTGAATTCAACAATTATGATATTTTATCGCTAAATTTTGTCAAATTGAAGTAACGCATTTGTTCAAAGGATTTTAGTGAAATAACTGCGTACTTTGGTTATAAATAATAATTCCTGCTTATATGTTGGATAATCTCCTAGAGTTCATTGTTAACTCATATCTTTGTTTGTAGATATATTGTAATAATAATTACAAGATTACCTAATCAATTAATTTGTTGATATATGTCCGATAATCTTTTTGAAATCATTTTGACTCTTGTAGCGGTCACGTGCTTCATTTGTAGATGCATTGTAATCACAAATACAAGACAATAAAATCCATGTAACCACAAAAATATGTATTTTATTTGAGATACCTAGAATGAAACGTTTTAGGGTCGAATTCAGCAAGTTGGATTAAACCTATATTAATGATGGGATAATCCCTGAAAGTGGTATTTACCAACCGAGATTAAATTTTAATCTTGGATTAAATAAGCAAAATTTGAATCCTGTCCTCCCAGGTTTTATGATGGATTAAGTCGAATTCTGGGGTGTTTTAGGTATTTATCCTTAGGAAAAGTCGGTTTTGTGTTTAATCAAGCTATATTTGTAGTTGTTAACCACAAAACATAAAATAGTATTTAATAAAAAAAATCGAATTAGACAAGGATATTATTGGCCGGGGCCTAAGGATGCAGTAGTCGCCTTTTGTCGGTCGCGTACGGTTTTTCAATCCAGAAAATCGCCCCAGAAAGCACGTCGAACACCCATGGTTCCCAGCAGAGTAGGATATCCAAATGCTGGACTACTTCACTAAGTATGAAATGGCCATGCAAGATTAATGTGCTGAAACCATGGCAAATGAGATTGTTTCCAAATTGCCGCTTGACACCTGGAACTTACGCTGAGAAAATTCAAGCAGAACTCTGGACTGCATTTAAAATCACGCATGACCATGGTTGGATCCAGCAAAAACGGCAAAAAACATTGTACGGTAAGCGAATTCATGGTTCCCCTTTCCGTGTGGGCGACCTCGTCTATTTTCACGAACCGGTGATGCCGAAGGTGTCTCGTAAGAAGTTTTGGAAGCCCTGGGTTGGACTTTTCAAAGTCATTAAGTTGTTGAGTGACTTAACTTATCGGATTCAGTCACGTGGTTGGGTTCGCCGTGGGCTACTTGTCAGCTTTCACAAGTTAAAACCATTCCATTTGCGTGACCATCAGGAAACAGGCACTGAATGTAACGAGTTGCCGCAGGAAGATATGACGCTGGCAGATGATGAACCTGAAATGGATGATATCGTGGGTGCTCCACAGTCTATTGAGCAGAGCAGTACACACGGCGTGGTCGTTGTGTCCGCCCTCCCCGGCAATTGGGCGATTAGGATTATGGTTAACGGGAGTGCAAATGTCTAGATATAGATGATTAGCAGGAATCAACCCTAAAGCGTCGATGCTGACCAGCGATCACGGNATGGTTAACGGGAGTGCAAATGTCTTGGTATTGTGCCCTTTTCGTTCTTGTCGTTCGTTTGTGCCTGTGTCGTTGCCGAGTCTGTTTTGTAGTTTGCGGGTCGCAAACCTAATTGGAAGGGAGCTCTGTAACGATTATGATTGATGTGTTTAAGTTTTGGAATCGAGATTACGTGAGATGTCGCCGTCTCGTGGTATGGCTATATTGCTGTGTGTTTAATCGTTGGATTCTATTTGAATAAGGCAAATTAAGGTAAGATTAAAACTGTTTTGGTAACCTACAAAAAGTGTGGAACGTTACAGATGTGTTACTTGTGATGAAAGATTTACACAAAGTGAAAGTTTAAAAATCCACATGTTAACTCACAGTAAAAACCACTGTATTTTAGATAGAATATGCGCCAGTACATGGAATATGGGGGGGGGGGGGGGGGGGGGGGGGGGGGGGGGGGGGGGGGGGGGACGGTGTTCGCCAGGAATGCCATAGCGTACCCACCGGTTGGGAACCACCGCAATAGATGATATGTTGTGCAGACAGACTGTTCTATTCAACAGTCCCTCTGGTGACGAAAGATATGTCGTGTTGACTAGTGCAGCCATTCAATGGCACTCCAGTTTGTTGGGAGGAACAGACTAAAATCCATGCTTCACCTTTTCTGTTCGATGCAATTGGGCATTAACCACAGAGTAAACTCGCTCACAATGGTCAATCAACTGCTTGGGAACCAAACAGTGCACACTGGTTCGACCTACAAGGTCTCATGATCAACACCCATGTCATACTTTTACGGATTAATTATATAGTTATATAAACGACATCCATGTATGACAGGCCCTCAAATACGATGATGAGACGCAGTGTCCACATCGTAAGTTGTATGGTAGGCAAAATACGCCACGTGATTATTCGTTATGTGGGCTTCCACAGTCACTTGAATCTGTAAATAAAATGTGACCAATCAAATTATTCAAATTAAATTCCTGTGAAACTTGCAAAAAGCAACTTTGTCTATACAGTTTGAGAAAATGTCGGTCTGTGTAGCAATAAGCAATTGTTATTTTATAAAAAGGAAATATATCCCAAATGCCATTGGTGAGCAAAAGTTTTATTGCCAGATTAACTTACTGTCTGTGTGCAATGAAATACATTTATCAACAACATGCCATGAAACATAAAACTAAAGAAAAAATCTCTTTATAGTTGCTTTTTCTGCTTGTATTGAAGGTTTTCGATAAATAACTTTCAGACAAAAATAGTTATTTTATTGCTGCATTATTTACTAACAGTTTGTTTAGGCATTGGTCGAGCTTAAAAACGTACAGGAAACGTCGAAAAATTGCTGAGAAATGTTTCGACAATCAGTTTGCTCCAATCCGTTCGTTTTTATTGCATGTTTTGCAGCAAATCGCAGTTGTTTCTGATTTCATAATATTGTTACAAATAGTTAAAGCTTCACTTGTTACAATAATAAAGCTACTATTTGAATTTTTTGCCATTTTTCACTTTATCTGTTTCACTAGAAAATGAAGCAATCAGCTTAATTTACACAGTTATGTTACGTTTTGCATTATATGGACTGTGCTGTGATTTTGAATTCATTTCGTATTGCATGATATAAACATTATTTATGATAATGTAAAATCGGTAAAAGTTGTTTGGTTTTGTTTCATACTCAGAATTAAACTCTGGAATCTTTATTGAACACAACCTGGTGAAGTATCATAAACCCAAAAGTAAACATTCCGAATACGAATCTTGTATCTTTTTTATATGCTCTCTTGAATTATCTGAAACAACAACAACAATATTGATGAGAGATTCACAACACCAATGCATTACATCTTCTTACATTCTTTGTCTCTCCTGCGCGGTTTCGTCAGGACTTTTTGGTGTGTCTGATGGTACGTTTCTGCATTGAAAAGATATGGCATCGTATGAAATAAATTGTTAGACTTGTATGTAAAAAAAACAAAGACTTTAACTGTTACCTTGTGTAGTAAAGTTTAAAATTCCTATGAGGCAATCAACTATAAATCCGAAAGTTATTGGTTTAAACCCCGATGTAGTTTTGTGTTTAGTCGACGCAATTGAAAACGTCAGTGTTAAAGACAACTACATAGCGCCAAGAAGGCCACTCATTTATTGTGAGCCGGGCGAAAGCAGTGGTTATCAAATACAACAAAAACGAATTTTGTACGAACTTTTATATCGTCACGTTATATCGTCAATTCAAACCACACAAATAATTTAAAGTTGTCAACACTGAAAAATGTTGCGCATTCGTTCGAGAAAGGAGATATATTTCACGGAACAAATTATCCACAAACACGCAAATTGATAGCATATGAATATTTCCTGAAACTCTGATATACTGAAAAACAAAATACGTTACTAAAATCCACATTAACTTACAAATTCCCGCCAATTCCATTTCCCTGCAACCATNAAACGAATTTTGTACGAACTTTTATATCGTCACGTTATATCGTCAATTCAAACCACACAAATAATTTAAAGTTGTCAACACTGAAAAATGTTGCGCATTCGTTCGAGAAAGGAGATATATTTCACGGAACAAATTATCCACAAACACGCAAATTGATAGCATATGAATATTTCCTGAAACTCTGATATACTGAAAAACAAAATACGTTACTAAAATCCACATTAACTTACAAATTCCCGCCAATTCCATTTCCCTGCAGCCATTGGCAAAACAAGGGAAATTAGTAACATTAGGCAAAGTGCTTTCTTCATGTTAATTTTTACTAGTCTCTCATATTCTCTGTTGCAACACTTTTTGGATGTGATGAAAGTATAGGATATGCCGACAATTTGAAGAGAAACTGTTTGTCAAACAGATGGTTTGAAACGCTTTTCTTCCGGTATTTGTTCTTACTTTCATGTTTTGCTCTTTCAAGCATACGTAGCTGATAGGGCTTTAATTGTATTCTTTTGAAAATATTTGTGTTTTGCCTGCAGTAATTTTTCAAACTTAACACCCTTTAAGGGTTAAACTGTTTTAAGCTATTAGTTTAACAATGGTGCGTCGCCATACCAAAGGTGGGGGGGGGGGGGGGGGGGGGGGGGGGGGGGGGGGGGGGGGGGGGGGGGGGGGGGGGGGGGGGGGGGGGGGGGGGAGATGGCCGAGAAATCACAAGGTTGTGCGTTCTAATTCTGTCTTGATTTCTGTCTCCTTTTGTTACCTGGTTCAAGTAACATTTAGTCGCTTTATGTCACACATAAACGCGTCAAAATAGTTTTCTCAAAGGGAACAGCCCGGTACAATTTATTCTGCTCCACGTACAATGTAATTATTGAAAGTTCGTGCTCGTAACCAACGCTAAAGTATTTTTGCTAGGACCCCGTCCACATGTTAAGTTTCATGTCAGGAAAAATGTGCCACGTAATTAATTGCTACATGAGCTTTAACAGTCACATGAATCTGTAAATGAAATATGACCAATCAGATTATTCAAATTATGTTGCTGTGAAACTTGCAAAAGGCAACTTTCCTATAATAAGCAATTGTAATGTTATGAAATTTGAAACTATCACCATGCTATTGATGAGTATATAAAAAAAAACGTTTTATTGCCGGGACCATTTAATGTCAGTGTGCACTGAAATATATTTTTCAACAACATGCCAAACACACATAAAACAGTGAACAAAAACTGTTTATAGTTGCCTCTTCTGCTTGTATTATTCGTTTGAAGATTTTGTTTTAAAAACCTTATTTTTCACAGATAATAACAGTTGTCTGATTGCTGCACTATTTTCCAATAGTTTTTTAGGCATTTGTCTAGCTTAAAAACGTATAGGACGTGTCGAAGAATTGCTGTGAAAGGGTCCGACAGCCAGTTTGTTTCAAACATTTCGTTTCCGCAGTTTTTTATTGCAAGTTTTGCAACAAATCGCTGCTGTTACTAATTTCATAATATTGTTAAAAATAGTTAGGCTTTACTTGCAGCGACTTTCTGAACTCTTTGTTTAAGAAAATGTAGCGACAAGCTTAATTCACACAGTTTTGTTATGTTTGTCATTATATGCGCTGTGCTTTCGAAATCATGTCGAAGTGTAAGATATGAAAAATATCTCTAATAATACAAAGTCAATAAAAGTTCATTAGTTGTTAGTATGCACAAAAGTATCATAGACGAAAAGCAAGAATTATAAAACTAAATATTCCGAATACGAGTCTTGTATCTTTTCATTCTCTCTTGAATTATCTAAAACAACAGAACAATATTGACAAGAGCTTCACATCACCAAAGCATTACATCTTGTTACCTTTTTTCTCTTCCAAATGTTTTTGTCAAAGCGAACTTTTTACCTGTCGACATTTCTGGTATCTGCTGGACGCAAATGAGCTAAAACTTTCATTTAAATCGCCAGCAATGANCCAATAATTTAAAGTTGTCAAAATTAGAAAAGATTGCTTATTTGCTCGCAAAAAGGTGATTTATTGTACAATGTAGCTATAAACACGACAAATGATAGCATATCCTATGTCATGATACTCTTATGTCACATAGTAAACAAAATACGAGGATATATTTCGCTTTATGTGCCATTGCATTTTTAAACTTTTAAATGTTACTAAAATGCAAAATAACTTACACCCGACTACCATTTTTGTAAACAATTCCCTGCAATCAGTGGCAATACAAGAAAAATCAGTAACATCAGGCAAAGTGCTTTCTTCATGTTTTTCTTTTATTGGTCTAAATCCGATAAGTTTGTTGCCCTATTTGCCACTGAAACAAAACAACTGTGTTTATAATTTCTACTAGTCTCTCATATTTTCTGTTCCAACTCTTTTTTTGATGAACGTATAGGATATGCCGACAACTTGAAAAGAAACTGTGAGGCAAACAGATGGTTTGAAACCTTTTGCTTCCGGTATTTCTTCTGACTGCCATAATTTGCTTTCAAGCAAACGAAGCTAACAGGGCTTAAATTGTATAATTATGAAAATATTTTTGTTGCCAAGATGGCCGAGTGTTCACAAGGTTGTGTGTTCGAAACTTGCCTCGGTTGCTTGTGTTTCATTGAATAAAGAACTTTAGCCATTCGAACCTGATAAAAGAGCAAATAAAAATGATTTAACAGACAATAAGACCAATATTAAGACAGGCAACTCGACGGTGGACTAAAGCAGTGGTCGGCAACCGCCAGGCCGCGGCTCAGTGCCGGTCCTCGAGGAGTTTGTTACCGGGCCGTATAATTTTCAAGTTACATGTTTTGAAACGTTTTGCTTGGGCATCCCGTGGTTGATAAACTAATTTGCAAAAAGGTTGCCGACCCCTGGACTAAAGCATTCAGGCGTTGCCCGTCTATCGAAGATAAAAACAAACATACACGTTATTCTGTCGTTTCGTATTTCATATGGTTGCTCTAACTGGTGATTTATTACATGGTTTTGATAACATTGAGTCGCTGCACGTCAGGCCTAAATGGGGCAGAAAATCTTTTTTCGGGAAACGGACCCTTACAACTTTTCCTCCTCTAGGTACAATGCAAGTATTGATAGACTGACAGAACACAAGCGGAATTAAGTCGAGAAAAATAACAAAGCTGACAAGTGGATGCGCCGTAGTAAACATAAATGTTTTTTCTGCAACAGGTTTGCCACACCAAACATGGCGCATTTATAAGCGGAAAGTGTTTACATTTCTAATGGATTATTTTTGAGATTTCGCACATTCTACTTGAGAATGAGAACAATACAACCGTTTTTTCAATCAGAATCTACCCTTTAAGCATTGCGTCAGAACAGTTTCCATTTTTATCACATTGAGTTTCTGCCGAGCGGTTGCTGTAGAATTTAATTATTTGCTGTAATGTTTTTGTGTAAGGGAGACTAAGGGGATTTTAGTAAAATGGAAGTTTTCAGATTATATTACAAACCCAAATAAATGCAACAAGCTTTTACATTTATTCACTAACCAAATCAGCAGCATCCACTTCGAGTGGCAATAAGCCAAGAAAAGGCCTTACATAAACAGGTCAAATCTAACGTTCAAGCAACAAACCACAACAGGTATTATAATACAAAAACTGGAAAACAAAGATCCTGTAAGGTTTGATAGTTACTTTGTATGGACGTTTTGTTGTGAAATGTGTAGCCTCAAACGTTTTCAGCGACACGTCTCAAACTAACAACAGGATTTGCAAACTATTTTCAAACTGCAGCAACTGTCTGAATAAATTATCTAAGCACATCATCCCACTGGGCTATTTGCAGATAACTGCACTTCGTGAATAGATTGGGTGTTGGCCTTTTTTAAGTTTATGTATCACCGTTTTAATCTGTTTTTTTTTCCTTCAGGCACTTCAGTTTGCTTGTTCAAACTTTATCTAAAATCTACTCAACTACTTTTTTACATGATTGTCTGATATTACCAAACAGAAATTAAAAATTTTACTGTAAATAATGAAAATGAAATTGCACGTTTCTTGTTACCATACCCGGTATAATGTGTTTCTTGTCTTCACATCCAAATAACTAGTTTCGTTCAATACGTTATTGTTTGTTTGTTCAATTTTGACGCCCAGTAGCCGAAAACATACAAATCGTTATGGCACAAATTGCAATTACTACCAATTATAAATCCAGTATAGCAGATATGTTTACTACGTGTTTAATGTACATTGATACCATGGTATGCTATGCGTTCAAGCAGCATATTTCCGATTTGAATAAAATCAATTGTTTCAAGGGATTGGGAACTGATTACATGAACAGTGTGTGTTTAATGCATATGAGGAAACCCGTGTATAGCTTATGAAGCGTTTCAGCAGCAGCAAAGTCGAATTTTGAAACTGTAAGAAGATTTTTTCGACGATCGAGTTAAATCGTTTAATACTTTTACTGAACAAAAGTAATGTTAACCAAATTACAGAAGTAAATATTATTTGCAGGCCAGCGTTCGCAATGTGAAAGAAATTTCTATCAAACTGAGCAGTCACAAATTCGAAACGGATTGTTTTTTTGGAAAAACGCAAAAGTTTAATGAATGGTAGTGTTAACAGTTTTGTAGTAAATTGTTGTGCTGCTTTAATTTCGTTTGAAGGCCTCATTTCAAACTTTGCATTGGTTAAACAGACTTTGATTTCGAACCCTGCGTTGCTGCAGTGCGTTTTCGCAAACTGTGCTACATGTGTGTGACGACAGTACAGGAAGGCAGGATAGGCGTCAATTGTTGACGTCAGATGCCTGCTGCGTAGCTCAACAGATTGCATGCGAAAACATTATTTTGAAACTGATTCCAAAATTTTACCTGGCATTTGGAGTGACGGCTTTATACACTATCAATTAAATTGTGTGTAATTCACAAACCGACTTGTAGTTTCTCTTAACGGTTTAGAATGTTGAAGGTTGTGGTAACATTCAACATGTCTGATACGTACAATAATGAAGCTAGTACATACAAATCTGTTGGTAACAAGCAAGTACAACAACAACAAACGATAAAACAAACAAACGATAGTGGTATAAGTCATACAGTTAATTAGGACAAAAATGTTAACCACTTGAAATGATAATAATGGCATGTACAAAACGCATTAAGAACATTCAGAAACAAAAGAAGACAAAAAAGAGCTATAAGAACACGAACAGATTAAGTAAATCAGGGGTGTCCAACCTTTTTGGCCAAAGGGCCACATGCGGTT
>QLIY01002972.1:1050-14891 GCA_003260075.1 Phallusia mammillata | reverse complement strand
GAACGTCGATTTAACTACAAGTTTTAAACGTTTAAGTAACGTTGAGTTCACGTTCACGTTGAAATTATGTGTTTATCGACGTTGAAATAATTTGATTAAATGTCGCAAAAGAAACTGTACTTTTGGACAAATTACCCACAATTCAACGTCTATTTTACGAAAAATGTAAACCATTTTTAAACGTCAATTTAACATCATATTTTCTCGCCTGTATATTAACATTAAATATCGCAATTTGATTTTCAGAAGAAAGATCTATGTGTATAATTTAGTAGTATGAATAACAAAAGTAGGTATTGACATCTTAATTTGATAAACACCAATTCAAAAAATATGTTAGCGGTGATCAGAATAAAATACATATTTATTGTCGATCAGGCTCGGATGCCTGTTTTTTCATAAGAATGGGATGGGACGCAAACAAATGGCATGGGACGCAAACAATGGCATTCTTCCCTTCAACGTTATCAGATTATAAGTTCTCTCCCGCTGTCAGGCACTTTGATGCCAGTTTCAATAAATTTCATTATGCGCTCATCCCTCCGTCTCGTTCTCCCGCGCAAGTGTCATGTGACCACAGGNCCAGTTTTCATAAATTTCATTTTGCGCTCATCCCTTCGCGCCTTTTTCGTCTCGTTCTCCCGCGCAAGTGTCATGTGACCACAGGATCCAATAAGCGCTAAGGGCGTGTTCGTCACTTTGGTCCAGTTCACGCGAACTAAGTTAAGAGTGAGATACGAATATGAGCAGTAGGGCCGCATATTACAGGCGTTATAGAACGTTGATGAAGGCTGCCAAAGCATATTCTTCGAGTTCTTCAGTATCAAGCGACGAAGAAGATATAAGACCAAAAAGAATAATGATAATCAAGATAATGATAATCAAGATAATGATAATCATGATAATAATCGTCATATTCATCATAATCATTCAAAGCCAAACCCGTGTATGTGTTTTTAAGTTCGAGTGCAGTTAAATAATTATTTTGCGGTCAGTAAATTTATTGTTTGACTGTTATTTGTGACTTTTTAAGATGACTGTAAGTGGGTTTCAGTTTTTACAGTTATCATTGAATTAAATAATTGTATCTAACACCTTGAAAAAGAAAAAATGTCATCTAACACCTTTAAAAGTCACAATTAACCTTTATAATAAATAACTGAATTAAAAAGATTTATGAAAGTATGGGACAAAACATCTGCTACTCCAATGTCATGCAGGAATAAGCAACAACAAGAAATACTCAGTTTTAGTTCCTAATGCTACCAAAGAAAAACTAAATATGTGACTGTGAAGTTAAATGCCCTACTGAAAGNAATTTGTGACTGTGAAGTTAAATGCCTCACTGAAATTCAGGCAATATCAAATGCAGAACAAACAACTGCAAGCAACAGGAATTTTGAAATGAAGACAAAAAAAGAGTGAAGACAATTTAAAGTGTGGATTTCTTAACACACCATGTGGACAGTATTTGCAACCAAGTGCAATCATGTGTATTGATATCATGGACATGTGCTGTTTGTCTAAACAGTAGCTAAAAAGGAAGCACAAGATTTCATAATATGGTTTAAATTTAAGTGAGAGTGTTAGCTTGAAGGCGTTTTGCACTTAAAAAGGGAATTATAAGCTATTTGCCAGCAAGTAGCAATTATAGCACTTAAGAAACTAAAATACAATTAATAGTTTGTACACAAAAATTCGAGAAAGATGTTTAAAAACAAGTTCTGAAACCAATGTAATGTGGTTGTTAAATTTGTTAGTTATGATACCAACTAGCTTTTTTGTGTGACAATAAGCTGTAAAGTGTCATAGAATAGGTTGAAAACGCTGACTGTGACTAAATTTACTTAAATGAAACATGACAATTTTTGTTGTCAAACTGAAATACTTCAACTCATTTAGGCTATATCTATTTTTTCTATTCGTTTTTTTTTTGTCTATTTTCCTGTTGTGTTTTACCGTATTTACAACCGCTTCATTTCGAAGCTGTGCCACGTGTGTTTTTCACATTATTACTAAACGTTATTGTGTTTGGCCCGTCGCTGTGCAAGTAAACATAATACACAAATGATGCCGTCTGCTGTTTACACTCGTGTAGATTATTGCGTAACAAAAATTACGCCACGATGGAGTTGCTAATTAAGATTTCTTTTTGTATTACTTGTTTTTCTTTACAAAACAAATGGCTAGAAAACTAGAAGTGTAGTATTTCAATATATTGCCAATTTATATATGTTCAGTAAAGGCTAAAATTTGTGGTGGCAGCACCCCCACAAATTTTAGGCACGAGCCGCCACTGGTATGAACTCATTGTTTTTATTATCTTTGTTTAGGTGCCGTGATAGAAATGCACAGCACCACTGCAAAAAAACATAGAAAAAGAATTAAGTGAGGTATTGAAACATGCCCCATACCAACGAGGAGAACCAAAGTGCAAGGTGATCAATGTTTGTTAAAATATCACAAATAGAGCACTTTTGTTTAGGCCAGTGTTGCCCAAAGTTGTTTATTAATTTCTGCACACTTTTGTGTAATGAGGTATGGTTTTTAACTGGATAAATTAAGCTCCTAGCAATGTAAACTTTTGGTTTATGAATCTGTGTGGTATGTGTATGGCATCCTAATTTTGCTAGTCAAACACTTAACTAATGCAAACTTTTTTTAGACCTCATCCAGTCATACGTCAACAGATACCATGTAACACGGATTCGAGTGAAGACTCCTTATGAGTGATTATTTCTGATTCGTTTGTTTTTCGTTTAGGTTGTTTTTAATTAAACTGAACTGAAATTTGTCTTGTCATACTTGATAGTTTAATCTTTAGCGAATCTTCACGTATCGATTTAACATTGTCAAATCGTTAAGTTTTAGTGAAACAAAATGCATTTGTGATGATTTTGTACAGGCTAAAAAGTGTTCGTAGTAAAAAAAAACTCATTTGCAACATTTTTTGACGTAAAAATAGAGAAAAAAGAGTCCCAACTTTACACCTGCACGGAACGCTATGCTACAATGTTCTAAAATCGTTAAATTGGGAGGTGCAAAAAGCAGTTAAAAGGACGTGAGAAAAACGTTAATACGTAGTAAAAAAAACCTAATTCACGACGTTTTTTTGGACGTAAATATCGAGAAAAAAAGAATCCAACTTTATACCTGCACATAACGTTTTGTTACAACGTTCCAAAATCGTTAAATTAGGAGGTGCGAAAACCAGTTACAAGGACGTGAGGAAAACGTTGATTTGTGGTAACAAAACCCTAATTTACTACGTTGTTTTGAACGTAAAAATCGAGAAAAAAAGAGTCCAACTTTACACATTTTTACAACATTTCTAAAAAACGTCAACCCAACATTTAAATGCCCAAAAATAACGTTTTGTGAACGTAAAATTGTTAGCTGGGTAATAACTTTGTTGCTGTTGTTCGTTTGCTGAAAATATTTAAATATTCAGGCAAACAGCATTTGAAGTTCTAAGAGCAGCATTGGTTGATCAACACACCTTAGTTGAAAAAATAGCCTTGTTTTTTGCAAAAACCTGTACTGACTGTGATTGATTTTAATACAGGTATCACTTCCTTATTTGCATTGTATTGTATGTACTTAAAAAATGAATGCTGTCCACATGTTGACGAAGTTTTACAATTTTGCAACTGTTCCTGTTTGATATACCAGATCTAATGTCACTGTGTGATTAACTGTGTTGAATGTTGTAATTAGTTTTTTGTTAAACATGTTTGAAAGAAATAAGTGTGTTTCTTCTAAAAATAAAACATGAAATCTGTATGATTATTGGGTAAAAAACTACACTCAATTTTGGGCATAATGTGTTTAAACCCAAAATAATAACCACAAACAATTAAGTAAATTTGAGTTATACCCAAAAAGTGTTGGGTAAATCAATAGGGTAAAACTGTATTTAACCCAACTAAGTTTGGGTTCAGACTACCCAAAAAATGTTTGGGTTTCCCCACCAAAATACACAACATTTTTGGGTTGTTTTTACCCAAATTGGTTTACTGTGTAATGATTGGTTCATTTTACTGTACAATGTGGTCGAGTGAGGTGACTTTATTACTACTGCATTAAGTAAATTCGCTTGTGTTTACTTAATTCAGTAATAGTTCGTTTGGGCAGAATTAAATTACCGTAGCGCGAATTTTTGACCTCTGATGATTTAAACTTTACCAGAAGAACTGACAGACGATGGCCCAATGCATCCGCATTGTCAATTTTATTAAAAGAAAGGCCTTAAATTCGCGCATTTTTACATTGCTTTGCGAAGAAATGGGATCAGCACATTAATCGCTGCTATTTCACTCTTCTGAGCGATGGTTGTCTAGGGGCAAATGTCTTGCAAGACTTTCGGCACAAAGTACGAAGTTTTTTACTTAACCAGAACATTGCGTAAAAATCTTGAAGACGGTCGTTGGATATCCAAACTTGCTTAAAGAGTTGGTTTTGGACATAGCCAAACAACACATTCATTTATTACAGAAGAAATATGAACAATACTTTTTCACTCTTGACACGAAACAGTACGATAGGATCCAAAATCCGTTCGCAAATAATGCCGAAACGTCAATACAAGAACAGTCTTTGCAAATTCGACAACAATTTCTTGAACTAAGAAACGACAGGACTTTGGGATTGAAATTCAACGAAGTTCCACTTGAGGTTTTTTGGATTTCAATTAAAAATGAATACAAGCACATTTCGAACGCAGCTACTGAAATTTTGCTCCATTTTTGCACAACTTACTTGTGCGAACAAAGCTTTTCCTCTTTATTGTTGTTAAAAAATGACAAACGATCTTGCTTAAAAAGCCTTGACGAGGAACTTCGGGTTGCACTGTCAAACATTAAGCCTAAGACGCTGCGATTGTGCTCCCACAAACAATGCCAGATATCTCGCTGAATAGTGTGTTTTGTGCTGTTGCGTAATCTTCAAACGCATTTTTGGTTCGGGTGTGCCGCCGAACATATAAAACTTATATGGTGTGACGTGAGTCGCAAAAGGTTGCGGGGCACTGGTCTAAACTCTAAAGCACTTCAGGAAGTTCAAAGTGGAGCTCTCTCCATCCGAAAAGTATCCAAATTAAACAAAATACCATATGGTACATTGCGGAATAAAGTCGATGAGCTTCATTTACAAATGGCTGGTGGTCAGAGAAGCAACGACTGCGAAAGCCACATAATAACAACAATCAATGTTTTGACTGAATGGAAAGTTCCACTGGGAGGTCGGGGGCTGCATCCGATATTTTTTTTAAAACGTTCCCAGCTAGAAAAATTGGACTTTCCCACTTAAGAAATTTGAACCGCGTCTACTTTCGAGTTCCCCGGAAAAATCACGTGATATCATTAATAATAATTTATCTTTATAGGCAAAAAAACATATTAATCGCTCCCCAACATTTTTTGAAAATAAAAAAAGGATCAAAGCCGCCACACTGCACTGCAAACCAAATTTGGTTCAGACAGTATGAAAAAGTTGGGTTTGCAAAAGTGCACCCAAGTGTTTTGGGTTTACATTGTAAAGTAAGTCAAATAAATACCCAAAATTTGATTGCTACCCAAACTTTTACGTGTACCCAAATAATTTGGGTTGAAGTGTTAAAGTAATGCAAGAATGTACCTAAATTATATTGGTACCCAAATTTTGAAGTGTACAAAACTGAATGTACCCAAATGATTAGGGTAAAAATGATAAAATGCCAAAACAATTTTCAAAAAAAGTTGACTTCTATTCATAATAATTGTAATGGTACCCAACTAAAAGCTTTTATTCAAAACAAAACAACTTATTTGTAAGCAACATAGCTCAGTCGGTTTGTTCATTGCGAAATTTGGGACGTACAAACTTTAAAAACACACCAAAGGGTGAAAGCAAAGACATAGGATGTGGATACACAAGATTATTTTGAGCAACACAACAGAGGGAAGATGTAATATGAATAAGCCAGGCATGATAGTGCTCATCATAATGACTGACATGCAAGTTGTGTCCTCTGAGAAAACATTTGTCTGCTTGATCCAAGTAAATATGTGTTATTTGCATCAACACAGGAATATCCTCATTAGTTACATGTTTGCAAATGACCATATTTTTTTCATACAATATTGCGTTAATTGTGATTTGGTCAACATTAATAACTGTACAATCTATTGTCGGAGGCACGCCACATCCCTCAAAGGCAATGTGTGCAGCAACTGTGTTATTGGCCTTAAAACTATAACAAGAATCAAACAACTCCTTTTGGGCAAGTTGTGTAGCCAAATAAATTTGATGCTGCAAAGCAATTGTGTAAGGCACATTTTTGTAATTGTTACTTCTTACAACTATCTTTTTCATAAATTTATGCTTTGCTTCAAACCGCATGCAGGAGAAATGAATAAGAGGCCCAATTTCACAAATAAATCTTGGATACATAAGCATATAATGAATTTTTGGAGTAATTGGACACATTGGAAAAAGTTTTACAAAACTGTCAAAGAATATTTCAGTTGCAACTTCTAGTTCAATAACTGATGTTTGTGAAATCCTTGGCGAACAAATTATATCCAAAATGTCCGAAAAATTTAGAAACATTTCCCAATAGGAATCATCGTTGGGTACACAATTTCCAATCAGCATTGGAAGCATCCGTGCCAGACACCAATACTGCGATGCTATGAGTTTGGCTGTTATAGTTAATGACAACTTTAGAAAATAAAACACCTTTACCATTTTGGTGAAGAGTTTTGGAACTCTGATCCATCAGTTTATGAGGTGATATAGCTGATGGTTTGTTTTTGACATCAATGCCATAGTCAAAGTAGTTTAATTTAGTTTAATTTAAAAAAAAAACTGTTGTGTCATTGGAAGTTTAAAGAGTAGAAACAATATGTTTACCTGCAGAATAATTTTTATTAGGTATGGTATGACACCCTCAAAAATGTCGTGGTGAACATCAGCTGCATAATTTTCAGTGGGATGAAAAAAGTTTGGGGGGGGGGGGGGGGGGGGGGGGGGGGGGGGGGGGGGGGGGGGGGGGAGTGGGCATCTATATTTAATTCCATGATGAAACTTTCCAGTTTCCAATGTAATTTTTACTGATTCTTCATATGACTGCCTATTGCGAGTTTGGCATTGCTTGTATGAGCTCTGACCATGTGGTGTAAAAATAATAGAATGAAAAGTTTTTGAAGTAGAAATAATGGCATAATTTACTACATGTTGAATTAACCACAATTTTCACCTTTTGTTGAATGTCCTGTCCATAGACAATATCTTGACACAAATGTTGTACCACCTGAAAACTTTTCAGTAAACCCCAAAAGAGAGTGGGCTGCAAGATTGTCCAAAGATATTTGGGCTATTAAACCTTTTATGACAACTTCAAAATCATTGACATAGCACTTTATACCTTCCTTTATAGCAAACTATTATTTCACATAAATGAAACATAACATAAATGACAACAAGACATAACACTTACGGTTTCTAAACAATGAAGATCATTTTGAGTTCTCAACAACTGACTTAAGTAGTTCTGTCAAGGGTACATATTCCATTGATCGAACTCTGTTTCCCAATTTGTACTGATTTCTCGGTTCTTCTAATAGAACAACCCTTCTGGAAGCCTTTGTTAAAAAGATCTTATGTATGCATGATGAACTTGAATCACAACAAACAACACTTACCACAAAACAGGGCAACAACTTTTTTCTGCGTTTTTCTGATTCTATACCTTCAAATGGGTTCGCCATACCCATGCCTATTTCAAATACATTGCTAATCTCAGGTGTCAGTGAAACACAGCTTTTAATTCCAGTAATCACAGTTTTTACTGTTTGTTCAAGTAAATCTTCAACCCATAGTTGGACACAGCTTAATGCACTCTCAGTTAAATTGCAATCTGCCTTTAGTTTGGTAAGAGATAATGCCATGGTAGCTTTTTTCTCCGTCAACCTTTTTGAAACATCATCAAACGTAATTTTGTCTTCATTTTCGCTGTCAGAAACACATCATTGAAAAACCGTAGGGTTACCATCAATGTTAGGATTAGGGTTGTAAGATGAATTTAGTTCATTGGCATTCGTTGTTGTGTTTGTATCAGTCATACAACGTAGTCTCTCCTGTTCATCAGCATTATTGGTTGTTAACATTTTGGAGTTGCACAGTGTTATGTTGTACCAGGACGAAGGGATATTCCATTGTTTGCCACGGTGCCATTTACTTACATGCTTCCGCAGGGAAAATTTGTCATTTAGGTTTGCCGGACATCCATCAATGTTGCAAGTAAATTTGCATCTTTTATCAAACGAATGCTTTCCATAAACGTGTCTCTTTAATGCTGACAGATTTTTGCAATCCCTTTTACAAAAACTACAAACAAGCCACTTTGATAACTGCTTTGGCATTGTGCTCTAACTGATGCTCATTGCTCACCTATTTCCAATCAATATACGAAAAAAAACATTTGCGCAAGCGCTCATGCGTATACAACGAACTACCCGATTTTAAACAAGCCGCCAATAGGGGGGGGGGGGGGGGGGGGGGGGGGGGGGGGGGGGGGGGGGGGGGGGGGGGGGGGGGGGGGCTGATCCATCTCTGCTTTTATTGTGGGACATAATAACTTCAGGCCCAAACGATATACACAAATTTAAATGTGAATATTAAGGGACTATCTAATCAAACGTTGTTCAAAAAAATGCATGAAACAAGCGATCCGTTAAATTGTCTTCTGAAGCTTCGGACAAAGTGCGACGTTTAGGGCGTGGCTGGTGACAAAAGCCCGCGAACGCGATCACGTGTGTTTGTTGCAAGCGACTATGATGTTTTTCGTGTTTAGTAATTTTTTATACTGAATGTTTTTGCTTAATTTAGGTTAGAATAAAACAATTTAAGCATGGATTCATCGAATAGCGATGTTATCATAATTGTCAAGGAAGCGTTAGGGGGGGGGGGGGGGGGGGGGGGGGGGGGGGGGGGGGGGGGGGGGGGGGGGGGGGGGGGGGGGGGGGGGGGGGGGGGGGGGGGGGGGGGAGGTAAATATGTATATTTATTTTGATAAATTTGTAATTGGTCCTTAAACTATAATATTTTATAGAAAGCCAGGTTGATGGAAAATCCTTAGCAGTGGCTAATTTCAGTGTGCTAGTTCAAACATTTACGGAGGTTCCAAGAGGGCTCCTGTTAAGAATTTTTAACAAGTTTTCTGAAAAACGAGAAAGGGAGAAGGTAGAAAGGGCATTGCAGATGGACACATCAGTAGATTCTGATACAGTACCACTAACAGACGGCGACATCACAGAAGATACTAGTCTGTCTTTAAACACATCTGATGAGTTTTCCAACTGTGGTAGTGATGAATTGCCATCCTCATCCCACCATATTTTTACCCCAAATTTGTGCAAACGAGTGCCAAAAGTGTTTCCAATTGAATTGTGCCGATCTGGAAAAAAATAAATGGAAAAATTACAGAAAGTGGTAAAAGAGAAATAACAACAGAATTAATCACAGTAATGAAAATATATGAAAAGCAAGTTGAGTGTTTTCCAAATTTATTGTGCCGAAAAATTGCCTAACAGTATTGTATTATGCAGATATCCAACTGCAGAAATAAGAAGAAAGGTTATTCAAGAATTCGTCAAAGTTGGTAAAGCAACAGTTGGTTTAACTTTAGATGAAGATGCAGCAAAGGTAAAATCAACAGCAGTGATTTGTCACTAACTTTAATTTTATGTAACTGTCACCATTGTTTACAGAAATTCTGGCTCCGAAAGGTTAGTTCCAAAATAAATTCCCAAATGAAACAGATCAGAAAGTTATCTAGTCCACCCTAGTGTTTTTCAAAAAGAAAATACAACAACATTTCTGCAGACACATGTGTTAAGCATAGAAAATCATCAGTGGCACTTTTAGAAACAGAATCCAATGAGGAACAATTTAAGGAAGACAAAGAAGTCAGTATCAGTTGTTGTAACCTTTGGGCAACCACAAGTTTGCTATTGTTGATGTTAATATGGTTAACTGACAGAATTAAAACAATCACATTTTTGTATCAATTGACATTTTACTTTTGTTAGATTTTACAAGATGAATTTAAAAAACCATCTGTCTGTCGCAATAAGCGAACAATCAGTGAAAAAATGGAGGCAACATTTTTGTATCGGTGCAACTATATACTAAACACTAAACCATCACCAAATGAGCTCATGGAACAATGGCCTGCACTTTTTACTTATGATGAAGTGAGTGTTATCTAGATTCTTTAAAATGCTATAAAACAGTGCCAGAATTTGTTGGATTACAGACATACTGTAGTGCTAAACTTTTTTGAACTTGAGTTGTAACTAACTTGCTGAAATTCCAAATGTTTTTGCCATAGAAACAAACCATAATTAACAATGTGTATTTTAGTTGATCCGTGACTTTAGAAGAATGCAGCCGACTCTACCTTCAGAGACAGAAATAAGGAATGTTGGAGATGTATTATTTACACAAGTAATCAAATTTGCATCTGAAAAAACTTACAAATCAGCGAATTCTCCAAATGCTTCCTGTTGAAATGGACAAGTGTAATGGAAAGTGGAAATACATTGTGATTAAACTTCCTTTAACAAATGATCATTTCTATACATTTGTTTTGTGAACAGATCTGAATTTTGCTGTTGGAATTCTGTTGGTATGTTGTCTACTAACAGGAAATACAAAACGAGAGTTTAGCCAGGACCGTTACCTAATGGATATAATATGCCCAGTATGTAAAGTTTGCATACATTGTAAACATTTTACATTGTAAACATTTTCACACCATTTAATGTATGCACACATTATAACATTTCATATGTTGCACAACGTTTGAAGACACAAAAAATGCATTTGGTGATCGTNTTTGAAGACACAAAAAATGCATTTGGCGATCGCCAGCAGCCAATTCTTGTCATATATGGAGATGCTGCTGATCCACAAAAGATACTGCTTTTTGCTGAAAAGCAGGTTATTGTACAAACCACCAATGTTGTAGAAGGGCTGCTATCCTTGTTTGCATGTTACTTTGTCTTTAATTATGAATATTGCCCTCATGTTGTGAAAGCACTCTATTTTCTTCAAATGTATCTCCTAAAAATTGGCAACAACTCTCCATAAGAACTCAAACTAAGTTTGGAAACATCTCAGTAATTTTCCTGCATTTTGCCCATTGTGTACAGTGTTTGATTTTCTGACTTCTTGGGTAGAAATGTAGGGGTTACACTTCGTTTCTGTTCTTTATTTAAAAAAAAAATGTGATGTGCCAATGTGAAATAAAACGGAAATGGNTCGTTTCTGTTCATTATTTAAAAAAATTGTGATGTGACCATGTGAAATAAAACGGAAATGGTCGTTCAGCTTATATGTTTGTGTGGGTTCAGTGAGCAAATATTTGCTTGGGTTTATACGTTTTTACCAAAAAAAAGCAAAACCTTAATTAACGCAAAAAATAGTAAACTGGGAGTTCACCCAAAAACATTTGGGGTTTACTTTGCCCAATGTTTTTAGTTGGGTTTCTCAACCAATTTACCCAATTAAATTGGGTGATGACAACCCATTTTTTTGGGTTGTGTTAGCCCGCTTTGGTTTACAGTGTGCATGACTACTTTGATCAGAAGTTCATTTTTTATGTGTGATCAAAGTCTGGGGATTAGATGCGGAATTGATAGAATATGAAAGGGCATACGAAAATGGGCATATTGGATTTGGGAAGTGAGACCTTGAGTGTTACATTAGCCTGAATTCGAATATCTACATTAAAAGTGCTTGAAAGGAGAAAGCAAAATAGCCCAGAATTGACCAAAGCCACCCCGGTTGACGGTACCTCTCTTGCTGAACAATGCTTTTAGAACCTTTGCTTAAACCAATTAGCATAGATTACTGTACCAAAGGTGTCAATGAATACTACAAGGACACTCAAGATTATCTCAACGCACTACTAGCGTGGCAGTTGCATCAAAAAAACACCGGAACTATTTATGGTGGCTGCAGATGTTGTCGGACTTTATTCCAACATCACTCGAGCTCTTCGTTGTCACACTGCGATTTCGACCACGGCTCGTAAGTGTATTTGTCGAGTTTGTGATGTTTACGATAAATAACAAAATTATACAGTACGTCAAGAAAGCACACAAACAGAAAGAGGGCATTGCCACTGGTGAGAACAATTCTGTTTCTCTAGCAATAGCTATGCACTATGTTGTGTAGTCGGTCGCCCCAACAATAAAAAGCTGAGATATTTAAGAGGTACGTCGACGATATTCTGTGATTTCGTTTGGACGGGAAGCCACCAAAGAAATAAAGTCAGCATTGGAGTGCGGAATTTCTCGATGTTTTTCATTGCTATCCGAGTTTCACAAAGTCACATTTCGTCACCGGAAACCACGTCAAGGAAACAAGCAACACCGTTGCTTCCTGCACAGAACTTCCCATCACCCTTCATAGGTATTTCGGGGCATTGCTTTGGGTGAGGCTGTAGCAGACGAAGTAGATAAAATGCTCTTTCACACCAATCGCNTAGTCCATAAAACGAACATTTCACACGGTTTTCAGGTACATGTTTTGCTTGTATGGGTGAAGTCATATTCTATTTTGGGACATTTTGCCTTGTACTTCGCAGTTATACATGTCCGGTCCAACTGACGTCTATGTTCCTGTTTTCGAGCATATTCTTAACACATAAAAAAGGCAAATGTGGACTTTGCCCAGTTAAAAGTAACATTAACAAACGTATTTATGTACAAGAGAAGAAGTTTACTGTTGCATTGAGGGAGTATAAAAAGCGCTGTTTTCCGCCTTGAAATCAGGGAGAGAGAGAGGTTTTGGAATTGTGAAACGATAAATATTGTGTACCTACTTAGAACAAAATTGTGAAGAGACAACTTTGCATTATGTTTGAGCTGATCTAAATATGGGATGTCTCAAATTAACGTTGCTGCAGTTCGAGTCAAGAAGACAGCGTGGGGGGGGGGGGGGGGGGGGGGGGGGGGGGGGGGGGGGGGGGGGGGGGGGGGGGGTACCGAGGCAATAACATTGTTATTTTTTGTAGCGTTTGGAGTAAACATAGACGCCATCGAGGTAAACGCTGCAGGTTCAGTTAAGTTTGTACATTTCCTAAAAATTATTCTCGGTATTCTTTAATTTAAGTTGTTAATGGTAAAAGGCCAGTGGATAGAATAAATATAAACTTAGCCCATCCATAAGTCTGGATAACAAATATAAGAATGATTTGTAAAGAATGTTGAACTTTTAACATTATTGCATGATCTTAAAATTGTGGGAATAGGTTGAACCATTGAATTGAATTGAATTGAATTGAACATTTGATTTTTTTGTCATGCAGACGCAAGATACGAATTTCTACGTGTTCAAATAATGGCAGACACTTCCAAAGTTATAATCCGGGTATCAAAGGCGACACCCGGATTTGTTGCAACAGTAAAGACCACGTGGTGGTGCCAAACCACCTTGAAAACCAGGTAGTAGTTTTTGACCCTTATGGGAACCCTACACGCCTCATCCGCCCCCTAAGCGGTTGTGGGTACGAGATTAAATACCCGGCCGGCGTCGCGTGTGATTGTAATGACAACGTGTTTGTTTGTGATGTGGGAAATCACCGAGTTTTGCAGTTTAACTCTGATTGCGAGTTCAGGGCAGCGATATTAACCAAGCGTTACCACAAGCTATGGAGACCTCACGTCACTGCGACAAATTTGGGCGATTTAACTGTGAGCGAAGTTTCCGAAACTTTCGTAAAAATTTACAATTTTTCGCCAAAAGTGTATTAGGATTTGCTTTCTGTAAAATCTCATTTTTGCTTTTGTTTG
>QLIY01002971.1:0-14894 GCA_003260075.1 Phallusia mammillata | reverse complement strand
TTTTTTGTAAAAAAGAGGAAATAACGTTTTGTGTTACGTTTTTGGTTTTAATTTTTAATCTGAAACTTAATTTTCAACAAATAGTTTAACAACCTTGAGGCTCAGAATTGTAAACGGACCTAAAACTAATGCCAAAACCTATATAAACGAATAAACTTAAAACCGGTCAACGAACACGCAAATGAAGCCCAAAATGGACCTGAAAATGAGATTTACCTAAAACACCGTTCAAAAGCCGTTGTTTGTAACTGAACCTGAATCGGCCCTATCTTAAACCCCATACGAAGGGAACGACGTTTATCATTGCTGGACATTTCAGAGTACGAATCACGGCCAGCCCAAATTCATTTACTTTTTCCAAACCTTAAAATTTGCTTTTGTTTTTCATTTAGCTGAATTTGCAAATTTTAATGGTGGCCGCATGACTGAGTTGAACAGCGTCTCAACGAAAGTGACATTGGACTTCAAGAAAAACCGATCGCCGTGTTATACGAAGCAACTGACCTTCGGTTGTTTGTGGGAGTTTTCGAAACTTGCGTCCAACTCACAAAACGTCCCTCTAGTTCCGGATGACGTATTGTATCACGTGTTACGCAATACTGTCTTCGCTCATGGGATGGAAAGAGGAGGTAAGATCGTGACGTAATTGTTAGAATTTACGTTGACTTAATAAGAAGGGTTCAAAACGGATGTAGTAGGAAACTAGACATAGAAACTCCTTACATAAAAATGTTATCATTTTAGACCCCTCCACTGACATCTTGTGGCGACTTCCTATCAAGATCGACAATTACAAACTCTTCAAGGGATGTTACTGGGACATCAGAGAGGGGGGGGGGGTAGTCTGAACCTTAAATTTCAATAAATAGTTCAAAAACCTTTAGGCGAAGGACCTCAGAATTGTAAACGGACCTAAAACTAATGTCCAAACCTAAACGAATATACTTAAAACCGGTCCGAACACGCAAATGAAGCCCAAAGTGGACCTGGAAATGAGATCTGCCTAACACCGTTTAAAAGCCGTTATTTCTAACTGAACCTGAATCGGCCCTATCTTAAACCCGATACGACAGGAACGACGTTTACCATTGCTGGACACTTCAGAGTACGAATCACGGCCAGCCCAAATTCATTTACTTTATCCAAACCTTGAAATTTGCTTTTGTTTTTCAATTAGCGGAGTTCGCAAATTTTAATGGTGGCCGCATGACGGAGTTAAACAGCGTCTCAACGAAAGTGGCCCTGGACTTTAAGAAAAAACGATCGCCGTGTTATACGAAGCAACTGACCTTCGGCTGTTTGTGGGAGTTTTCGAAACTTGCGTCCAACTCACAAAACATCCCTCTAGTTCCGGATGACGTATTGTATCACGTGTTACGCAACACTGTTTTCGCTCATGGGATGGAAAGAGGAGGTAAGACCGTGACGTAGTTGTTAGAATTTACGTTGACTTAATAACAAGGGTTCAAAACGGTTGTAGTAGGAAACTAGATGTAGAAACACCTGTGTTGTGCGCTTACATAGATATGTTATCTTTTTAGACCCCTCCACTGACATCTTGTGGCGACTGCCTATCAACATCGACAATTACAAACTCTTCAAGGGATGTTACTGGGACATCAGAGAGATACGTCTTCACCGCGAGTACAAGATTAGCCTCGTGGATCGAGTTGGGGGAGTGCACACCCCCTTGGACAAAACTTGGAGACTCGCAAAGGCTCACGCTCAGGCTCTGTTGACGTTTTACGCTCCCGGCCTCGCTCACAACACCGTACACTTTGTCTTTCCCTCATTGGTTGCCGGCAAAGTCCGTACGGTTCTCCCTCCCTCATCCGTTCTACGCCAGCTGCTGGAACCGCACACTAAATATACGGAGTACATCAACTACCAAGCCCTACACGTGAGTTTTAAGTCAAGCTGACCGATAATTTGGATAACATGACATCATCACAGCGTGACTTAACTAATGATTCCAGTTATTACTGTTATATGAAAATCTTTAAACAGGTAAATTGTAACTAGAACTGAAAACCAATCATGAGTAATATGGTAAGGCTTAAACTAATCGACATCATTTAATTCGAAATGTCGCAAGTCGAAAAAAAATCTTTGGTCCAAACGGGTCCGGATTCAATGTATTTAAAATACACAGCAGTTTCCTTTGAACGCCAGGCAGCACCAAAAATTCCTCATCTACGTTTTATTTTGTTTTTCAGGAATGCCAGTCTTCCACCAACACAGGAACATTGACAGACCGCGTTTTCAAGCCCTGGTTGAGTTTTCCTATTCGCAACGAGGATTTTCTGCAGGGAATACAAGATCACTGTGAGAAGTGTTATTATGATGAAATGCTGATCACACAAGAGCTGACCGATGACCTCCATTATCACTCCTTTTTGAAACAAGTAAGCATATGTTTGGGGGGGGGGGCGTCAATCTGACTGAAAATTTGAATAACATGACATCATCACAGCGTAACTTAACTAATGGTTCCAGTTATTACTGTTATATGAAAATCTTCAAACAAGTAAATTGTAACTAGAACTTACAACCAATCATGTATAATATGGTAAGGCTCAAACTAATCGCAAGTCATAAAAAAGTCTTTGGTCCAAACGGGTTCGGATTCAATGTATTTAAAATACACAGCAGTTTCCTTTGAACGCCAGACAGCACCAGAAAATTCCTCATTTACGTTTTATTTGGGGGGGGGGGGGGGGGGGGGGTTGGAAAGTTAGATTAAACGTCAAGCAAAAGAGAAGAGGCGTTAAGACAAAAAAAGATTACGTGTATACCTTTAGTATTATTCAAGACCGTGAAAAAAGAAAGTCATTTTTGAACATTATTCTTAATTATAACAAAAAAAAAATGACAAGCCAACATTTAAACTATTTTTTTCATTTAGTACTATGATGTGGTTCGAGACTTTGTCAAGAGCCTCGAGCCCCTTATCGTCGACGATTACGTCCTTCTTGCGTCATCGATTGAGGATCACCTGCCCTCGGTGAAACGCCATAACCCAGTTGACGTCGGGGGGGGGGGGGGGGGGGGGGGGGGGGGGGGGGGCAGGGTTTTCTAAAGCACTTCGCCAACAAATATGGATGTATTACTATCAGGTATGCTATGTCTTTAATTAGTTTGTATTCGTTACACTTCAAATTTAATTTTGTTTGGGGGGGGGGGAGGGTTTTCTAAAGCACTTCGCCAACAAATACGGATGTATTACAATCAGGTATGCTTTGTCTTTAATTAGTTTGTATTCGTTACACTTCAAATTTAATTTTGTTTTTTTTTCATGCATGTTTATATCTGCTATAACTTTTATTTTAATGTGCAGAACTCCGCTCGTACCACCTGACAGTCCGTCCGCACAGCCAACCGACGCATCGAAATCGGCACCAAATGGCGTCATCAACACGTCACATCCCGTCCCAAGCAATGAGAACTTCTTCACTGGCGAGGACGTTTACCACACAAGGTGCTTTCTGCGATGGGGGGGGGGCCGAAATCGGCACCAAATGACGTCATCAACACGTCACATCCCGTCCCAAGCAATGAGAACTTTTTCACTGGCGAGGACGTTTACCACACAAGGTGCTTTCTGCGATGCTTTGTTCGCTACAACGAAAACACCCAAGAAGACATGACTCTGCCCTTGACCAAGTAAGCAACACTGCAAAGCGAAAAATGTTTTTATTTTCCTTGATTTGCAAAAAAAATAATTGTTGTTTAAGCCCAGCTGAATACATTTGTGAAAATCTTTGACTTTTTTATTTCCAGGTATGATTTCGATGATGAGCTTGCTACCGCCGCAAGCGACCAGTTTTTTCGTGACCTCGTTGATCTTGATTCAAAACTTCGTCAAAGAGGAGAAGCAGTTGTGCCGTACTCCCAATTTGTGCGAAGCGTTTGTTTCTGATTGTTTACTCAACATATACACGTCATTATGACGTCACTATATAAAAAAGTTGAATGTACAAAGTCAAAGTGAAAAGTAGTGAAAGCAATTGGGCGGATAGAATGTGTCAGACAAATTCAATATCCACTGTTAGTTGCTGTTTGGTTGTTTATGTGTGAATGAGCCGGTTTTGCATTATTATATTTTTATTTTTACGAGCCCAAATGTCGATTTTTGACGAACATTTTTGTACATTTTTTTACGAGCATAACTGTGCCTGAATACTTTATTTTATCTACATAACCTTTTTTGCTGTATAATATGACAAAACTATTACTTAATGGAACGTAGCTTAAACCGATAGCGGAAAACTACATTTATGGTCATTTTCGAAACCTTGTTTCAAAATATTTGATGTCACAAATTTTCTTTATGCTTTGAAAGACGAATTATCTGTACAGCGACGACAGTTTATAAAGTTTTGTTTATTAAACTAACAAAATGTTTTTTACGTGTTTTAAACAAATTTTATGTTTAAATTGCATATTTTTGTAAAAGTGTACATTGAGTTTATAATTCATATCATACCAGAGTTACAAGTAACTGTACATTTTGTAAAAACCTTAGATGTACATTAGTGCACAAAAGTTTATTTTTTATTTCTGTAAACACAAAGCACACAGTGTAGATTTTTATATCGCTTGTGTAAACAAAATAAACACTTGCAAAATTTTTGCATTCTACTTGACAATGCCGTTTGTTACGCAACAAAGCAAGTCACAAAAGAGCCTTAACGCAAAACAAAACTTAGTTGGTTTTTTAATTAGTTTTGTTGAAAAGATGAGATATACATGTATAACACCTTACATACAGCAGAGCAAAATAATAAACACATATTTTTGGTGCTTAAAATTAAGAACTCGTTTTTTGTAGATTGTTTGGCAGCATATGCCATAATTCAAAAACCGTTAAAGCAACGTGACATTCTTTAATAGAAAAATTGTGTTTGTATAGCGTTTCAAAAAAGAATTTGGCAAATTGCCATATTTCTATTAAATGGTAATTTTTTGCTGAATTGCCTAATGATTCATGTTGCACTGAAAGGAGGTTTTCCTAATTTTAATTTTTTTCGTGCAGTGGTCAGTACGATTTTGTATGTTTGATAGCTTCGGGCGATTTTTAATTTACGCCACATGACTCATCACATGCGAGATTTCATGCTTATCTAGGCAATTGCTACGAGGAAACTGTAAATGCACCTGAACTACACGATAGAATATCTGCTTACGTACGTTGCCATTAACAAACGCATTTCTTTACACTTGCGTCAGAAAATGCCTCAAGCTAAATAATTTACGTTCTATAAAAAGGCATGGCAAAGTAAGCACAAGGAGCCAATGTTGTGCAACAAAAGCAAAGTGGTTTCGTAGAAGCTCCATAGTCATTCAGCTTGTAAAAAGGTGAAACGTTTAGACAACAGTTAAACTGCAAATGGTTTACAAAACAGCTATTCTTAGTTTTCAAACATACTATACCTCCTTGGCACTTGCTTGTTTGAAAGTATTGTTTTGTTATAAACTTCAAGTTGCAAGGTCATGTAAACAAGGGGCATTATTGTTAGGATATACATTTTGGGTTAGGAACTTGTAACATACTGTTTCGCATATTGCTACAAAAATCTTTTGAAGTTTTTGGATTGTTTCATAACAATTTGTTTGCATTTAAAACTGCTGGTACTTTGTACCTCGCAGTAGGTCAGCAAATGCAATTACGTCAGAGCGTTGCTTGGAAACAAAGAATTACAGGAAATGATCTTTTTCAATTCGGGAAAAGTCTCCACTCGTGACAGCATTGATAGCTTTCAAGTGCTCGTAAGCAATTTCTTTGCAAACAAGTCGTTGCTGCTGTAAGTGTGTAAGCGTATGAATGTTTTGAAGCTCAGCTGGAAGAAAAAAATAGAAATTAAAGTAAACAATATTATTTTTTTAAGTTGAAACAAAAACAATGCGAAATGGTAATGTAATGTGGCCAATATAGGTAATATTTGTAATATTTATTTTACATATGGTTTGTTGTTTGTTTAAATGTTGATGCTGTCTTATAAGTGGCAATCATTTATTTTATTAGTTTTTGAGACATTCTCATATTCTTCTTTACAATTAGACCCTTATTGCGAAACAAACAGTCTTAGTTTGACGTCACGCTGGCTGGTGGCTGCCTGTTTGCATTAACTTGCTTCGATGACCAACTGGGTTATAAGAAAGAGCTTTGGAAGCCTGTTGGAATTTTGGCCTAGCAGTTTAAGACACAGATTAAAGTTTCTAAATTTCCGTTGTGCAGTTACTGTTACACCCTAAGCACAGTTTAGAGTTAAATGTTGGAAATTTTGCAGTAAGTTTATTTTCAGTGCAGTTTCAGCAGGATTATTTAAGAACTTAAGGTATAGGATAGGTGCACAAAGATTTAGCCTGTCATCGTGTGATAAATTAAATGTCGGTGAATTATTTAAACAAAATATACCAGCTTGTTAAACCTCGAGAACATGTTATTTTAAAGGTTTGACTGTTTTTGGAGCAATGGATTGGAAATATGCTTCGGCGGCACTCTGACATTTAAACATACAAAACTGAAACAAGCTTCTAAATCAGTGGTTCTTAACCGGTGGGAAATTTCCAACTAGTGGGAAATTTAATGTTTTCAGAGGGAAATTATGTGAGTCGGGGGTCACCAAACCGCGGGTCGAAATCCGTCCTTTAACCATTGAAGGTTAATTTAAAGCAATTTTCTTCCACAACAATATGCAAGATTAATTTCACCTAGTTTTACAAGGCGCAGAAAAATCAGAAAATTGTTTATTACGTCACAGACATTACTAAAAGTAACAGTGACTTTGTTATTGTTCGCGAATAAATGCGTTTACTCTGTTGATTGTGATGCACTAAAAGCCTAATGCAAGCACATGAGACTCTTCAATATTCCACACAACTTTACTTTCTTACGAAAGCACTATACAAACTAAACAAGATTGCAGTATACCTTTAAGGTCCTGACCAAATCGCTTCGAAGAATAACAACAATCGAAGAAAAAATTGTTTTGTTAATATAGGGCTCAAAATATCAGAACAAAAATAACAGGGGGGAAATTTGAACTTGGCAATTGACTTTAGTGGGAAACCACACCAAAAAGGTTAAGAACCACTGTTCTAAATCGTGCGTAACCTTTTGGTTGTTTTGCGCTGGTAATATTGTTTTTTTCGGCTGCTTTATATGTCGTATGAATAAATGTTGACCAACGACGAACATAGTGAGAATTTTTAACACGTTTGTTTATCAAGCTTTATTTTTTGTTCTTGTAGGATTAATAAAAGTGAAAGGGGGGGGGGGGGGGGGGGGGGGGGGGGGGCTGTTTTCTTGTGCTGTGTCTCTTTCTTCGGCAAAAGGTATTATTTCTAAACGTGGTCTGTAAAAACATGATTTAATTCATGTTTTCGGTATCGTTGGTTTGTCAGGTGTATAACTTCAAGTATAAATTGACTAACTTGTATTAGGCCGTATTTCTCAACAACACTTTCTCTATTTTATAAAGAAATTTTATAACAAGAAAAATTTAACATGTTGGGCATCAAATTTCGCTTCTGACTTATTTGAGCTTATGTTGCGCTCAAGTAATTCTTTTTTTTAGTTATTGCATTGGGATCTCCCCTTTCGTTCGTGCAAGCGTACAGGAAGTGTGAGAGTCTAGGTGCTTCACTGGCGACATATGGGGACCTTTTGGAAGCGAGTCGAAACGGGTAAAGTCGAATTTGCTTTTTGTAACTGCAACAAGTAGCTCATTGCATCTCAACAAGTTAAACCGTGATTGATCGGTTGCTTTTTCGCCTAAAAACAGTTTTTAAAGAAAAGAAATGTTTAAGCACTGTTTTATGCCGAAACAAATTAAATAATTTTTGTCCAAATATTGGAACGAATTATCGAAATAAAACATATCCAACGAAACGAAGAGATATTTTTTATTTCGGTATTTTGTTCAGGATATTAAATTGTTGTTTCAAATTTTTTTGTCATTAACTAATTGAATTGCATTCTTCAATCAGATCATAAAAGCACAACTGAATTGAATGTGCAACAGCATGAAGGTCACATAATCTGTATTCGAATGCATTAAAATACAAACTGCCCCATATCTGGTTGATATAAGTACTGTATTCGGATTTTTTGAATACGATTTGACGTTCTATGCCAGTTTCAAATTTTAAATCAGCAAAAAAAACAGTTGCTACTTTTGCATTACAGAATGAGTCACTGCGTTTGTGGATGGAATGCTGACGTGGTTGCTCGGTATCCAATGAATCACACTTTAGGGGGTTGTGGAGGAGGCCCAGGGGTGCACTACTGCGACTGGAACGGCCCAAGAGGCGCATTTTGTTATATCCGTAAGTATACTGGTGGTTGTCACATATAAGAAACAAAGTTAGTTATCAGTCGTGTCACTATAAGCATTCTATATATGCCTGCTTCGGCAAATCATGAAAATTGGTAAAAACTTATGGCTTAAAAACGTATTAAAATCTTGTAGCTTTTTGCTCCACTTTTATTCTTTATTAACGGAACTACGCCTCATTTGAAAACGTTACAAAGAGTTGCATTTCGTTTGATATTTTTTACCAATTTTTTTAAATACAGAATAAATCTTGGGGGCTTAATTTCGCAGTATTCACAAATCTGGTTATTCGCATGATTACTTTACCAAGCATTTTATGTACTCCACCGGGTCATGCGAAAAACCGGATTTTCGTAACAAACGGTTACGGTTGAGGTTTACGTTCCCTATGCAATTAAATGCAAATAACCGATTCGTCATATAACTGTTACCGATATGATAAAAAAATAAAACTTTTTTGCATCGTGATCTGCCTTGTTGGTGCAGTAATGCAGTAAAAAATCACCTAAAAACATGTGAAAAAACAGAAATATTTTCCAGCTAAAATCAGAAAATGTGGCAAACCACTGGGAATGGAAACTGGCAAAATCAGACACAGAAGCGTCACTTCATCATCGGTAGCTCACACTTGGTTTGGCGCATATTGGAATGCACTTCTCGCTCGTCTTAACAGAGGAGGCATGTTTAATGGCTGGATTCCACATCACGATGATATTAACCAATACATACAGGTGAGTCATGTACGCGCAGTAATGAAATACTTACGTATTCACCAGGGCTAGATAAACCATAAAGAAAATCAGCCTCTGTTTAGGGCACCAAGATTTTTCACAAGCGGGCAATTTTTCACAGGCGATTTTTTCACTGTTTAAATGTACCCCAATATACGGTTAAAACTGCGTCGTTTTTTTGCAATGGTTAATGTTGCCACAATACAAATGGTTTATCTTTCAGGTTCGCCACACTTGCGTAAATTCTCGTACCTACCAAGCCAAGTAACACTCACTTACTTACCCAGACACAGTCAATTATCTACAAAGATTTACCAGTACAGTATTATCATGTCAGAGATGTAGATCGTGCCTGTGCTTTTCGGGTCAGGTTCATGGCTTTTGTTTTGGTAACAATCGGATTTATTTCAGGCTTGACTTCACATTATATGTCAGTAATTTAAAAAAATATAAATTGCCTAGCTTTAAAAATATAAATTACCCAAGTAGTTAGTTTGCTGGACATTACCTAATGCCCAGCTTCAAAACGTCTTGTTTGGACCATTGCCAATTACTGTCCATGACGTATGCCTCTTTATTATAGGCCTGTCAATCAAATATCGGGCCTAAACGGGCTTATCTAAAACGGTTTCGGTTTCGGTTTGGGCTTTTGTTTAGGGTTTAGGCTCGAATATCGGGCCCGCCTACAACTCTGGATCACGCACGCAAGTATACACGCCTACTTACGCAATCACATACCTCCCTACGCAATCAATCACATACCATCTTTTTACGCAATCACATACCTCCCTACACAATCATTCACATACCTTTTTACGCAATCACATACCTCCCTACACAATCAATCACATACCTCCCTACACAATCATTCACATACCATCTTTTACGCAATCACATATCTGCTTGGTGAAGCACAAACAACGCCACGCATGTACTTGAACAATCAACAAGCCGGAAATATTGGCGCTATGTTGAAATCTAAGGGATTACAAAAATATCGATTGCACAATCGGTGGATCATGACTAAACGCGCTGCAGCTACACCTTATTACGAAGCGTTGTGTGGCAGAAGCTCACCAAGGAGTGAGTTTGGCGCACTGTAAGTAGCTGCTGGGACCTGTCGAGGGGGCCCTATAGTATCTTACCACCCGTCATAGAAATAAAGGTGGGATTAGACGGGAAAATAATTCATCGAAGAAACATAGTGTGATGGGGTCAAGCGCCGGTAGAAACACACACATACTGAAATCCCAGATAGTTCACTTTAAATTAGAACATGTTTTGTCGTTAACTGGCAGCTTTGTCATGTACTGTAATTGTGGACAACACTTTACCCACCAAAAAAAAAACGGAAAAGGTGATACATACTATGGTTTCAGCAAACAAACCATTTGCTTGCGACTGTTCACGTGTATAAGCTCACCATACACATATACACTATTCTTCTATGCATGTTTTGATTTTCACGATTTTTATTCAGATTGATCTCGGCGAACCAACAGCCATTACTGGAGTCTTGACTCAAGGCGTGAGCAGATGGACAAGGCATCAATGCATAAAGAAATTTAGGATTGCTTTCAGCAAAGACGGCCAAATTTGGAGTTTTTACGCTGATGGAGATAAACCCAAGGCATGTCTCAATTGTTTTTTTTCCACAAAATAGCCCGTGACATTTTGTTATACAAATTTACTAATTTTTGCGGGTTCCATATTTATCTAGGAACTAATACCAATATTGCATAAACTGTTATTGCTCTTCTAGTAGTTTCTTTGTAAATAACCGACGATTTATGCATAATATTTTATGAATAAATGGTTTGAATTTGCATGCCTTCTGTTTGGCATTCAAATCAACGGACACAATTAAATTAACATTATACCAACAAAAATGTTGGCACGCAACCACATCATCATTTGAAAAAACACAAGATAAATTGAAATGTTGCGTTCAAAGGATTACTGACCCCCGATCTAGGGGGGGGGGGGGGGGGGGGGGGGGGGGCCTTTAATGCATGATTTTGATGAACATTAGATCTGTAAATTTGCAATCCTATGTTATTGTTTATGTGTACATTGTTTGACCGGTACAAGGCAACCACCTAAAGTCCTATAAAACAAAAAACTAGTTTTGTAGGCACCTAAAACTACAGGCCTAGTTTGATAGGTACTTAACATTGATGAAATTTGTTGTTCAGATATTTAAGGGCAACAATGATAAAGACACTGTGGTGCGGAATATGTTTGAAACTCCGATTCTGGCTCGCTACTTCCGTCTTCTTCCATACGAATGGCTGCGACACCCTGCTTTGCGCATGGAGCTGATTGGTTGCTCATATGATGAGTTTGATGCAGCTATGAATCACAGGCTCGATACTGAGATCTTTCTAAACAACTAAACAGCCATTTTTTTGTACATAAATTTTATTGCCATCTTGCATGAACATCTCTGTACTTGTGCTTAAATACTTTGTCCTTCGGGGGGGGGGGGGGGGGGGGGGGGGGGGGGGGGGGGGGGGGGGGGGGGGGGGGGGGGGGGGGGGGGGGGGGGGGGGGGGGGGGGGCGACGCAGCAATTTACGTTTGGAACAACAACAGTATCTGTCGAAGGGCTTGGCGAGATAAGCAATGATGCAAATGTTGTGCAACAAAAGCAAAGTGGTTTTCGTAGGAGCTTTAGTCCAGTGGTTCCCAACTTTTTTGTCCTGTGCACCTATTTAGTCGATATTCAAATCTGATTCCACCCTACAAATTTAGTTTGCTAAAATATCGTTTATATTAACATTTTATTGTAATTCTTAGAACAGAAATTAAACTCTCGATTATAGGCTCTATACTAGTCTATAGCCTCTAATNACCAGAAGTTCTCAGGTCGGGCCGAAGGTGAAGCTCAGTGTTAGTAGGTCTACCCTAATTGTACCTCTTTGTACAATATATCATGAACTTTACTGAAAAATATTTTAGACAACCAGTAAGAGTGATATTGTGACACAAATTCTCCCCTGCGAATTACAAAATTTTTCCCCTTGGTTGGGAACCACTGCTTTAGTCATTCAGCTTGTAAAGTTTAGAAAATCGCTGAAACTACAAATGGTTTGCAAACATCTATTTTTAGTTTTCAAACACACTATACCTCCCTAGTTCTTGCTTGTTTAAAAATGCAGTGTTTGTTACTAGCTTCAAGTTATAAGGTCTTGTAAACATTGGGCATTATTGTTTGGATATACATTTTGGTTTTAGAACTTGTAATATGCTGTTTTGCATGTTGTTGCAAAAATGCTGAAATTTTTTGGACTGTTTCATAACAATTTGTTTGCGCTAAAACTGCTGGTACTTTGTACCCCGTGGTAGGTCAGCAAATGCAATTACGTCAGAGCGTTGCTTGGAAACAATGAATTACAGGAAATGATCACTTTTCAATTGGGGAAAAGTCTCCACTCGTGACAGCATTGATAGCTTTCAAGTGCTCGTAAGCAATTGCTTAACAAACAAGTCGCTGCTGCTGTAAGTGTGTGTAAGCGTATGTTTTGAAGCGCAGATAGAAGAAAAATGAGATATTAAAGTAAACAATATTAAATTTGTTATTTTTAAAGTCAAAACAACAACAAATGCGAAGTAATGTGGCCAATAGAGCCCCCCCCCCCAATAATGTAATATTTATTTAACATATGATTTCTTTTTGTTTAAGTGTTGATACTCTCTTATGAAGTGACAATCATTTGATTTTTTTTGATTTTGAAACATTCTCATATTCTTCTTTACAATTAGACCCTTATTGCGAAACAAACACGCTTAGTTTGACGTCACGCTGGCTGGCGGCTGCTTGTTTGCATTCACTTGCTTCGATGACCAACTGGGTTGAAGGAAAAAGTGCTGGAAGCCTATTGGAATTTTGGCCTAGTATATAACACAGATTAAAGTTTATAAGTGTCTGTTCTGCAGTTACTGCTACACCGTGAGCACAGTTGTTTAGAACAGAATGTTGTTTGGAGCTTTGCATCAAATTTATGTTACCAGCTGTTTAATCAGGTTTGTTTAGGCACTTTAGCACGACAAAAAACAGTTTTACCTGTAGAACCCTCTAACGACTGTGATCGTGTAATAAAATAAATGCTGGTAATCACATCTTTACAGTTAGCTGCTCTATGGTCTAGTTTCACGTTTTTAGAACAATGCATTGCTTTGGAGGCACACTGACATTTAAACATACAAAACTGAACAAGCTTCTAAATCGTTTGTAACCTTTTCGGTGTTTTGCGCTGGTACCATTATTTTTTTCGGCTGCTTTATATGTCGTATGAATAAATGTTGATCAACGACGAATATACAGAAAAAAATTAACACTTTTGTCTATCAAACTTTCTTTTTTGTTCTTGTAGGATTAATAAAAGTTAAAATGAATTCTTGTTTGATATTTGTCTTGCTGTTTTCCTGTGCTGCGTCTCTTTCTTCGGCAAAAGGTATCATTTCTAAACGTAGTTTGTAAAAAGCAGGGAGTCGATCCGCTTGTCGTATGGGTTCAGGTTCGGTTCGGGTTCACTTGGTTTTGTTTGCAAGGGTTCAGATTCGGTTCAGGTTTTTAAAAATGTAGATTTGTCGGTATCGGGTTTTGTTCCGGTGTTCCGGTTTGGGCAAATTATCCGGTCCGAACCGGTTTGAGGTTTTTAAATGATTCAACTTTTTTTTGTTTTAATTTGATTCTTTCCATCATCTACCCGGCCTTATTAAATCCCAAAATAATTTTGACCGTGCACTGTTATTTTTGACACGCCCTATAAGTGTTATCTCGCGGACTCTTCAATGCGCTGTTTTGAAAAAAATCACAAAATATAAAACATACTTNAATCACAAAATATAAAACAGACTGCATTTGTTACTGGTTCAGTTCCGGTTCGGGTCCAACGCCAAACAAAATATGGGGTTCAACTCCGGTTCGGGTTTTTAGAAAATCGTAATTATAATTATAATTTATAGCGGTTCGGGTTCGGTTCAGGTTTAATGATGTTAACCGCTCAAACCGGTTCGCGGGTTCGGGTTCAGTTCCGGTTCGACTCCCTGGTAAAAAGTGTTATTTAATTGTTGTTATACGTATCGTTGGCTTATCAATTGTAGCTTAATTGACCAACCAGATATTATGCCGTTTTGCACAACGAAACGTTGTGTTATCAAAAAAGTTTGGCTTTCCAAGACATAAATTGTCATAACCTTGATCAACCTTGTACCAATGCGTTTCCAATTGACATTTTGGGCACCACCAAATAATTAATTTCATTTTTTTACATTGTTATGAAAACATTTGTTTTTCAGTTATTGATTTGGGATCTCCTCTTTCTTTCGTGCAAGCGTACAAGAAATGTGAAAGTCTAGGTGCTTCATTGGCGACATATGGGGACCTTTTGGAAGCGAGTCGAAACGGGTGAAGTCGAATTTGCCTTTTTCGCATTTGTGGCCGTTGATCGGCTGCTTTTTCGGCAAATGGCAAATGTTTAAGCACCCTCTTCATGATATTGAATTGTTATTTCAAATATTTTTAGCATCAACTAATTGAATTGCATTCATGAATTAGGACACAAAAGAAAACGGCATATAAATACAGCATGAAGGTCACGAAGTCTGTATTCGAATGCATTAAAATACAAACTGCCCCATATCTGGTTGATATAACTACTGTGATGGGATATTTTGCATATAATTTTGACGTTTTATGTCAAATTTTAAATCAGCAACAAAAAAGCACAGTGGTTACTTTTGCATCACAGATTCAGTCACTGCGTTTGTGGTTGGAATGCTGACGTGGTTGCTCGTTATCCAATGAATCACACTATAGG
>QLIY01002969.1:0-14934 GCA_003260075.1 Phallusia mammillata | reverse complement strand
TGATGAAAATGGAAAACAGCATTTAAATGGCTGGTAGATTAAATCTGACAAATTACTATAAGCCTGGTTTGGGTCATTTTGGGTTATGACTTCTANGTTATGACTTCTGAGATGTCAACTTCGCTGAGAAGTAGCTTGAATCGCTTGATGTTATGACTACAAAAGTTTCTTTGATTTTGGGCAGTATTACCATTTGTTGTTTTTACATCCGTGTGAACTACAATAAATGATCTGATATTGAATCTAATAGAATGCTGCTTGTGCTAATATGTTTGTCCCTATGTGATCAATACATGTACTACTAGTGTCTGTTATTCGTGTTGGTTTGTTTATTAATGGAATAAATGAGTTTGTGAAGTGGTGAAGTCATCAACCTGTCTGTCAGTAGTATTTAATAAATTTAAGTTGAAATCGCCCAGTATGTAAGTGGGGGTTCGCTTTTTATTTATAAACGAAAGTGCTGAAGTCAATGAATTTTGAAAGTCAGTATTGCCATTGCGGTCCTGTCCTGGTGACCTGTAGATTGTTCCACATACGATTTTTGTTTGTGGGAAGGCAATTTGTATAAAAAGTGATTCAAATATTTTTTCCTTCATTACTGTTAATTCATGGCAGGTGGAGTATGGTATTCTGTTGTCAACATATAAACCTACACCTCCCCCAGTTGCGATGATACGACTATTTGATATGAAATTATATCCAGGTAGATAACAATGACTACCAGGGTTATTTTGTTTAATCCAAGTTTCATTGATACAAATGACTGTTGGTTTAATGTTCATATTTGCTATGAGAGATTCAAGTTTTGAAAAATTATTTGGGTTTGCCAGTGATCTAATGTTTACACACAATGCAGAGAAAGTGTGCTTGGAAGGAGCACTTGATTTAATCTCATTTGACAGGACATAATCACAGGTGGTTGGGTTACCTTCACTGTTTAATTCATTGTCACAATGCTCATTAACACTATTTTCATGCTGATTATTAAAGATGGAATTAATGACATCGGTATCTGGCACCTGTGTGTTAAATAACTTTAACAATGCTGGTTGGGTTAAGGAGGAATATGGCAGCTGTGTTTTTACATCATTTGATGATTCACAGGGAGTAAGATGTTCTGTATGTTCAGCGTCACTTGGTCTTTCCATGTGTTTTTTTTAGAGGGCATTGTGAAAGCCAGTGCTCAATTATTTTAGGCAATAAGTGGTACATTACTGAATGGAAAAAAAACTAACACACTTTGTGCTAATAAACACATAAGAACAGAACTAGACATCTGCTAATTTAGGCAATGTTGTGCAGGTCTTCTATGCTACGTATTACCTTTTTTATCATTGGCCATGATGAAGATGGTTCCATTGCTGGTCCATGTAGACCGCATCCCCACCTTCTCCTGGACCTTTCTTAGCAGTTGTAGCCGTCTCCTGGTTAATGACTCGGTGATGGTTAGCCCGGTTCCAGCAAGATGGCGTTTGCTGAAAAAAATGCAGTTTCGCACAGATCTTCTGACAAACTTAATTATCAAAGGGGTACCCTTTTTTGCTGGTAGGACATGGGCTATATCAATGTCCATAGCAGTAACTGAAAAGTTAAGCTTCAGTTTTGTATTTACGATTTTTAAAATAAAATCTACCAGTTTGGAGTAACTCCCCTTGGGTATATCTTTTGCTCCATGGAGGATGAGACAATTTCTTCTTCCATATTGTTCTAAATCATCGATGCTTTGTTCGCAGTCGGTGATGCTTTCATTGAAGCTTTTAATCTCCTTTTCTAGAGTAGAAACAGCACTTCTCATCTCCTTCCCTCCTTGTGCAGATCTTCTGTGGAAACACCTGCAGACAAAGTGGAAACAGGATTAGAGTCAATCTGTTCTACTTTGGACTCAAATTTGTCCTGTCGCTTTTTAATTTCATCCAAGGCTTGCAGCATTTTTTCCATCTTTGCAGCAGTTGTAGTTCCTCCCATATTTCTTGTGTATCAATTTTTATTCAGTTGTACAGTATTATACAATATTATGAGCTTATGGCAATGAGTTGTACTAAGCTGTCATCAACCTTATTCAAATAGAATGGTACTTTTGGTGCCTGTATAGTTTATGATACCGCTGCTGGCGTAAGGGACATGAAAAGCTACAAAACTAGCGAGGAAGTGTTAATGTTTATGACGTCACAATGCACCGAACGTGCTCGGCCGAGCACTGACGTGAGATGCCTGGTGCCCGACCAAACAGAAAATTTGCAGTTTTGACCCATCCCTAGTGAATACGGTAGCTTTTTTATGTGGGTAATAAGCGCACCACACTACAATGTAGGCTACCCTCGCTTGTTAAAAATACGAATGAAATTCAGTTAATGTCCTCTTCTTTTCAGCTAAATGATTTCGCAAACAGTCCGTACTGTTTATGACATCAGCTTATTACATTGCCTGTTTATTTAATGTATGCAAACAATGAAATACATAAAATCAAATGCCTAAGGTTACTGGGTTAGCTTAAAAAAATTTCCATCCTAGTAAAACCATTCTGATCAGTTTTTTGATAGGTTTGATTAATTCATGGCCAGTATATGTATTTTAAAGTACAATTTCATGGTTGCATAAATTCGTCTCCGCTAACTGAGATACTAAATAAAGTTAGGCTGTAAACCGTGTACCTGAGCTCTTGTGATTAACTCGCGCACAAAGTCAGCGTCTGACCAAAGCATCATGTTAGAGCCAGACATGGGGCCGAATACACGCGTCCTGTATTCGAATACTTTACGAATACCTGCATGACTGTATTCGAATTCATGAATACTTTGGTAATTTTTGAGTGACAGCAATTCGAATGGTATTCGAATAAAACGAGTCAAGTATTTGTATTCATGAATTGTTGACCAAACTACAACGACAAGTAATTCGAATACTATTCGAATAAACCAAGGCATGTATTCGTATTCATGAATTCTACGCACTTTTTAAAGTTCGACAATTCGAATTGTATTCGAATAATGCGAGTCAGGTATTCGTATTCACGAATTGTTTCGTAATGTTAAGGTGGCAGCAATTCGAATTGTATTCGAATAAAGCGTGTCAAGTATTAGTATTCATGAATAGTTGACCAAAAAACAACAACGTGTAATTCGAATACTATTCGAATAAACCCCAAGCGTGTATTCGTATTCATGAATACTTCGTACTTTTTGAGATGTAGCAATTCGAATTGTATTCGAATTAATAGTTCTAGTTATTTGTATTCACGAATTGTTCAGTTGTTGTAAGAAGCAAACAATTCGAATAACATTCGAATGCACCGATTCGGATATTTGTAGTTGCGGAAAATAAAAGAAATAAAATGCCCCGAAACTTAAAAGGTATTCGATCAAAAAGTAACATGGGTTTATGAATTGCAAATTTATTGGTAAAAATGTAAACCAACGAGCTTTTTTGCCACATTAGCTTGACTGATTTAAGTCTCCGTTATAAAAATTTCACCAAATTTACATGAAATGTTTGCTTCATGAACACGCTACACCTGTCATGTGCTGAGAACAACCCAATGTTGCAAGCTTTGTAACACAATTCCATTTATGTAACGTCACAATTAAACTTCTATGTGTCATTGTTTCGTAACATTAACAAAAACTTGTCAAAACAGGTCACCTTCACTGCCAATTTGAATTGTATTCGAATCTATTTGGCAAAAATATGTAGCAAAATATTCTCGACTACTTCTAGTCTGGAGGTAATCGACAATTCGAATTGTATTCGTAAAAATGTAGTCATGTATTCGATTTTACGTATCTTACGTTGCCAAAGGCTGACAACAATTCGAATTGTATTCGTAAAAATGTAGTCATGTATTCGATTTTGCGAATTGTTACGTAGCCACAGGCTGACAACAATTCGAATGGTATTCGTACAAATGTAGTCATGTATTCGATTTTACGAATTGTTACCTTGCCAAAGGCCGACAACAATTCGAATTGTATTCGTAAAAAATATCGTGTATTCGAATTTGCAAATTCTTAGGTTGGCAAAAACCTACAACAATTCGAATTGTATTCGAATAAATTTACTCAAGTTTTTGTATTCATGAATTGTTGGTTCAAAAGTTAACTTCAACTATTCGAATTGTATTCATGCACTATCGAACGAAAGCCAAAATCATTCGAATACAGCACGAAGGTGCCAAAACCTGTATTCGAATGCATTCGAATACGAATAACGAATACGAATGGCCCCATGTCTGGTTAGAGCACATAAACAACAGAGTGACATTACAATACAAATTAAAATGCGACAGGAAATGTTGCTGACAAGTCGAAACCAGATCATTTGGCAAACAACTGTTGCTAAATTTGGACTGTTAAATGTAATAACCGCTGCCAGAGGCTTCTTTTTTATCAGTTGGTTTTGGATTAATGAAGAAAAGGGATGTGTGTATTCAGGCAACGCGAATATAAGAAAGTAGGCAAACTAATATAACGTTTCACACTGTACCTTATGTAACATTTTAGCACTAGGAATCTTGTTGTTACTTTTTGCCATATCAAGTAGACTACAGATTTTTCAATTGTAGTTTAACAATTTGATCATAAACATTACTGCCAAGGTACTGGTGTATATAGAATACATCGTTCAGACGTTTCGACAATCTCTGTTGTCATAATTAGTGCAGTTTAAAAATTACTATACTGTCTATTTTTCAACAATGACTTTAAGAATTACAGTGAAATACGTCAAACAATACGGTTTGATGGTTTTCGTTGCTTCATGCCTTGTTACCTGATTTCTTTATGGGTCTTTTTATGAAGCTGAAACGCTTGAGTGCAAACAAAATGCAAAATGCGAGAAAGTTATCAACAAAATGATGGAAGTTATTGGAGATTGTCCACAACTGTAAACAAAACAAGAAAAGCTGAGTTAGACAAAGTGTTGATGCAGTGCTGGAGACAACAGAAAATTCCAATAAAAAGATGGAGAAAAAATGGAAAGTGTGGATATTATAAGTGAGTATGACTTTCGACATAGTGGCAATATGACTTTTTCTATATTTAAGTCCCGTGTAGATTAGCCATATTTCATCTGTCCGAGACTAGGCTACTTAGTTTAGGGTTTAGCAGCAGAGTTGTAAACGGGTCTAAAATTGGAGTTCGAACCCGAAAATACCGCGCCCGAAACCCGGCCCGAACCAGAATCGGTTTTGAGAAGACTGTTTTGGCTTGAAAATTTGATTGACAGGCCTATATACTTGAAGCCCCTGAAAAGACCAAGACAACAAACACAATAGATAATTGGTCTCGAAGAAGACGTTTTAGGGCTATTTGACATTTGGTCAGGTCCAGCAGCTAGTTTTTCAGCTAGTTAAATTTATTTTTTAAATACTGATACAAAGTCTAAAGTCAGGCCCGAATCAAGCCGTTTTTTTGAAAAAACCCAAGTCCCAACCCGGCCCGACTTACAACTCTGGTTAGCAGACATCCGGAAATTGTATTATTGTATATTGTTGAAAAGAGACACTACGGTATAAGCATACCTTTTATCTGATCTCATCTGTGGTTCCTCCCATTTACTTGCTTATTTTGCCGGTTAATCCCATTCTAAGGGTGGAATACTGTATTCAGCCTAACCGACTATTTCTGTTTTAATGGGAACACTTATAGTTGGAAGTTGGTGCAATCCTAAAGGAAGTCACCCATGTTGCTGTGATTACTTACATGGAAGATGCAGCAAAGTCTCACCACAAACCTGTAACTGATGTTATCAGTACGCAGTTAGCGACTTTTATTTTGCGCACAGTTTAATGAAAGATATTATAAACAGTTGTAAGGTGCCCCTAACTGTGGGGGGGGGGGCTGTAGTTCCTCCCATTTACTTGCTTAAGCCTATTTTGCCGGTTCATCCCATTCTAAAGGCGGAATACTGTTTTCAGCCTCACCGACTATTTCTGCAATTTTAATTGGAACACTTATTTTTTACAGTTTCTTAGATTCAGTTCCACATATAGTTCATGGCCAAGAGTTGGAAGTTGGTGCAATCCTAAAGGAAATCACCCATGTTGCAGTGATTACTTCCATGGAAGATGCAGCAAAGTCTCATCACAAACCTGTAGGCTAACTGTTATCAGTACGCAGTTAGCGACTTTTATTCTGCGCATAGTTTAATGAAAGATATTATAAACAGTTGTAAGGTGCCCCTAACTATGAAGTACAAGCCCCAAACCAATCCAATTTGTTTAAAGATATGGCCCAAATGTTAGATTTAACAAGTAAAATTGCGACACAAATATGACCGGATGAGAAATCAGACCTGAGTCAAGCCCGTTTTGATTTACCTTTAGGCCAAAGCCTGACCCGACTTACATCTCTGCACTGATTTAAATGTGTCTATAGGTGCGTGGACACCCGACTATATAAACATGCCGAGCTTTCAAACTGGATTACAAAGGACCAAAGTTGCAGTTGGAATCAATACGTTGGCGAAGATGCGTGTCAAGTGATTGAACGCTCTCCATTCAAAGATATTTATTTTATTGGAGATTCGTTAATGCGAAATATGTACACGGTTTTGTTAATGATACTTGCCAATGATTTTGAGAAAGGTGTCTGGACTATTAATATGACGAATCAACAACGGGAGCTTTGTGTTGGAATGAACACTCTTTTCTATCCCGCTTGTCGACCACTGGCTACGAATGGTCAAAAACTTATACAGAAAAGCTGTGTAGACAAAAACTTTAACGTGAGTTTTAAGTGGTGGCCGAATAACTCGAATGCTAGGAAATTTGTAAAGCTTGTGCAAGTATAAAATATAAACCTCTGTTTTATAAAAGCACCTCTGTTTCGCATGAACATCGCTGGTCATGAATAGTTTTTGTGTTTCCTATGCCACAGGAACTTTTAGAACTTTAATTTTTTTGCAAAGAAATGCGGACATACCTAAAATCTATAAACGTTACATATTTGGACTTTCGAAATTTAGCAAAAAACGTTTTGATGGAGCGCATTATGGACTGGCTGTAAATGTTATGAAAAACCAAGTTTTGTTAAATGGGTTGGATGCCATTACTAATTAAAGTAAATGTGCTCGTAGGCTACTATCACAGCCTACTATTTCAACACACAAATGGTTAGTATGTGAGTCTACTCTGTCCATAACTTTTTTATCATTTTGCAGTTACTTTTTCTGATTTGACAAGTGTCTGTTACATCAAATTTGCCACGTATTGCCGATTTCTATTGATTCCAGCCTTTCCTTATTACAACTTGTGTTGCAATCTATTGCGTTGTGTGACGTAATAATCGACTGCCAGTTTTGTGTAATAACTCAACGTCGTTTAGTTCTCATTATTATGTTGTTGTTTCGCTGAAACGAATTGTCGAGGAGACGTGGCCCACGCGGCTGAGAAACCTGCAGTTGGACTTGGTGTTGAGCGGTGGTCGTGTCGCGACTGTATATCTGCGCTGCTTGTCCTTTCTTCGTTTTACTCTTTTAATATCATTTTAATACAAGTTAATTTGGGCACTGACAGCCCGTTATTGCAACAGAACTGAAAAAGGGCATAATATTTACTCCCTCCGGTTACCACAACAGTTGGTAATATCCGTGCTGATAATTCCGCATTTAAAGCGCTGTTGTGCTAATGTCATTTTTTATTCAGAAACTGTTTTCTATCGTCGCCTACCGTCTCTTTTGCTCTGCGTTTATTGTTTAAAATGATCTACCAATCACCCTATCTGTGAGGACACCTTGTTGAAGGCCATTAGAAATCGCGTTTAAATTCTCCCCTCGTGTAACGTTTCGGGCTATAACCGAACGCGTTCACGGGACGTTACTGTGTCGTAAAAGAGTTGATTTGAATAACATCATAAAACTCAGTTTCAAACATTCATCAGATAGTAGCTTTCAGGTTTAGGCGGTTTCAGCCAATATTATTTTGCCTTTAAACTTGTTCTGGGTCAAATTAATGCTCCAGGCACCCCCACATTGGTGTGACCCTTCTTTATGAGTGGAATAGAAATTAGCGATTTACACATGCATAAATATTTATTCAGGTGGAATGCGTACAAACTTTAAAATCAGAAATTTATTTGCGTTTACGAATTAAAAACATATTTTTTGTTATTTCACCTTGTAGATTGATCTCTTTGCCAGGTATCGCCAAATTAAACCTAAAGATTCATTTATGTAGACAAGCTTAAAAAATAGTCGCTATTCGCAATACACTTTCCTAAAAGTCTAAAACTAAAAATCTACAACAATATTATGCTTTTAGATTGAAGCAATTATGGTTTTGTTTGGTGTTTAAAGTCACGTGAGCTTCTTTAAACAGCCGCAGGTTAGCGACCAGTGATAATTGATAAAAAAAATAATGGGGTGAATCGGGTTTTAAATTATATACATATTCTTCAAAAACGAACAACCACACTTTTAAGAATTATTGCAATTTACGTGTGTCGCGTTAGTTGTTACAAGATTGTAAACATAAGAAGGTGGGAAGTTTTGTCTTAGCTCGCAGAAGACTCTGCCTGCACAGCATGACACTTTGGTATTTTTTTAATTTTTTCAACAAAAGTTTAGCCGTCTTGCTGAGATGTAGCCTATAAAAGTCGATGGTAATATGAGACTGTGGCTTCACCGGCTGAGGGCATCGACGCCTGGTTGTTAATTTTGACAGAAACAAGCGCTTAAAAGCGAATAGGCTACTTGGCCTTGACATGTACTGCATTCGACTACCTCAACCCAAGCAATAAGTACAACACTTAATGTCAGTAAGAAAGTTTGTGCATGTAGGCTAGTAGCGACTTCGTTACGTTAAAATTAGGCAAATAACTTCGCATCGCACAGTAAATTGCTGTTATTGTTTGGTTGAAGCCAACTGAACAGGTTATTAATTATGATAAATTTCCGTTTAGTAGGTGAAATAACGAGTCCGAGTCCGAGTCTCTACTAAGACGAGTCCAAGTCAAGTCGAGTCTTTTCACTACTGAGACTCGAGTCAAGTCAAGTCTTGTAAAAAGGTGACTCGAGTCGGACTCGAGTCGAGTCACTGACTCGAGTCTCCCCATCACTGCCACTTTGTAGACAATTATTCAGTTACCCTAGTTTTTATGCGGTATACGCTTGGGTAAGAGATTGGCAAATGAGCCCCGAAATATTTGCTTTTGTACAAAATGCGGATTTGCGTGACCACGGGGGGGGGGGCTAAGACGAGTCCAAGTCAAGTCGAGTCTTTTCACTACTGAGACTCGAGTCAAGTCAAGTCTTGTAAAAAGGTGACTCGAGTCGGACTCGAGTCGAGTCACTGACTCGAGTCTCCCCATCACTGCCACTTTGTAGACAATTATTCAGTTACCCTAGTTTTTATGCGGTATACGCTTGGGTAAGAGATTGGCAAATGAGCCCCGAAATATTTGCTTTTGTACAAAATGCGGATTTGCGTGACCACGCTAGAACTCCATTTTACACAATATAGTTGCCTAAAGCAGTGCCATCGTTACACAATAAATTGCCAATTATGCTTTGCACGAGTGATGTTTAGCTTGTGGAGTGCGTCGCAAACAAAAATGCAACTTGTTATTGTGCCACGACAACAAAAACATCTCTTTGAAATGTTGGAACTTGCTTAAATGACAAAAGACCTTGAATACATTGTTTTTGAAGAAAAGACAAAAACTGGCGGCACAAAGATACACAACACCTGAAAACTTCAGCTGGTACAAATTGTCTTCATTATTTATTCGCATATGTAAGACAAAAATAAAGAAACAAACTGATTGGCAACTTCACCAATTGCGTGAACATCTTTTTGCGGCAACATTGTTGTCATTTCCCATGTGTCAATATGTCCAACATACGGTAAATCTGAGAAATAGCGCCGGAGTATTCGATCTGTTCTCATATACAACCACTCGCTAAGTGGTCCTTGTGAACTTCCGCGAAAACGAATTGTTCCACGAAGAAATATTTGAACATTTGGAAGGCGTTTATGCAAATCAGTCAGGGCATTTTTTATCCCTGCTGCCCGTTGCATTATTACAGATGGGTCATACGGTAAGAAATGTGCACCAATATTAAACACAATTACAGTGCTCCGGTTGCCTGTGATCGCACGCAATGTATCAACAATGTATGGTCGACTGATAGGAGGACCTGGATTGTGCAATGGATTTCCGTGTGCCCTGTAGTACACCTTAATGTCTTTCACAGTATTGGATCCATTTCGGGGCATTGACCAAAATTTCCCTTTAGAACTTTTTTGCGAATCAACAATGTTCGATGACGAAGCCAAGCCGCCAAAATACCATTGTCTCATAGTGGAGTCGCCAATGAAATAAACGGATTTATGTTGCAAGCATTCTTCAGCTTGCTTTAGGTTTTTCAGGTGGTTATTGCAAAGCAGCGAAATCCATTCACGTTGGTTATAATACCCACTTGGCATATCATTCTTTCCATCCACAAAACGTTTCATTCCTGTTGATATATCGCATTTCTCGTAACCTGTTGGCATGTCTTTAGCGTGACCGCTGGCAAGAAAAGTTGTTCCCGAGTTTTTTAGTTCGACTTGCCAAGTAACATTTTTCTTAAACAAGGGTTCTTTGCCGAGTACACTTCCGTAATTCTTTGTAATTTCAAGCATTGGGATTTGATACGGACATGTTACGTTGTCTGGCTTTTCGCAGCTCCACGTTATGCCATCCTGGGGTCGAGAGTAATCGCACTTGGGTGACCCGGAACTAANTTCCATCCACAAAACGTTTCATTCCTGTTGATATATCGCATTTCTCGTAATCTGTTGGCATGTCTTTAGCGTGACCGCTGGCAAGAAAAGTTGTTCTCGAGTTCTTTAGTTCGACTTGCCAAGTAACATTTTTCTTAAACAAGGGTTCTTTGCCGAGTACACTTCCGTAATTCTTTGTAATTTCAAGCATTGGGATTTGATACGGACATGTTACGTTGTCTGGCTTTTCGCAGCTCCACGTTATGCCATCCTGGGGTCGAGAGTAATCGCACTTGGGTGACCCGGAACTAAAAAGAGCGTTAATTATGATTGGTATTATATAGTAGGCTACTTTATGCAAGAAATCACTTGCAAATTTGGTCTTAAAATGTGAAGAAAAAAAGAAAGACGGTTTTATCGTCGTCGTCAATGATAAGGTCGACTGGTGTAATCTACAGTAGTGCTGTTCAATTTTTTTGGTTTGGTGAACCCTTAAAGTTGTTGTAACAAACTCATGCACCCTATTTGTTTAAAAGGTAAACTGAGGTAAAAAGCGATATGAAAAATCATTTTGCATATCATTATCAACCGCCCTAAAAAATTAAACATCAACAATTTTTGAAATACAANATCAACATTTTTTGAAATACAGGTTCATTTGTAGTTTATACATTAGTTGAAACCTACACCTTTTTGTTAATACTCTGAAAGTCAAATATTAATGGTTCATTAAAAGTTTGTGATGCATCCTTGTATACCTTTTCGTACTGGTGCACCCCATACATTTTTTGTTGCACCCTAGGGTGCACCGTGCACACCGGTTGAAGAGCACTGATCTACAGCACTATAGATGTTCAATAGAACAAAATAATCAATGGATATATAAGACTACGACAAGTATTAATAGATATAACTTTGATTGGAAGCAACTAATCAGATATTACTTTACACCAGGGGTCACCAAACTTTTTTCTCTGCGGGCCGTATAAGTTTAATATTGATTCGCGCGGGCCGCATAGTTTACATGCCCCAGCGCTGTCTTTCCAATCTTAGCCCTCGAGGCGATTTTTATAGGGGCGCCAAGATATGGTCTTTCCACAAGTAACAAAATTAGGCAATTGTTTGCACACAATTAACAATTGTAGTCTTGTTTGTGACGTAACAAACCGGCTTTGGATCAATCTTGAGCGTTGTAATCCTATGAAACTAGGTAATATCAATTCTACATATCGCGACAGGAAAACTTTCGTAAGGAGTAGATTAATTTTTGAATGTTACAAAGTTATCAATACGATTTGGCGAACCAAAAAAATGTGGTCGCGGGCCGGATCTGGCCCGCGGGCCGTAGTTTGGTGACTCCTGCTTTACACCATTTCAAATTTGTTACTTCACCTTGTGGTGACATCACACTTGGCGCTGGAACCGTTTAAGAGTCGAGCAAGAAATCCTCGTTGTTTGTTAACCAAGGTCGCTCGGCGTTTGATTAACTCCACTACTGCTTCGCTTGCGTGAACAAGCTCAATTATTAACTTGCAGCGACCAGGCCAAGGAATAATCGTGTTCCAGTCGTAAGTTCCGTCTAAGTTATCCTTCACCATTACTGCTATTCCATCTTTCGTAAGTTGTCTATGATCTGTGAGTCTCACTAACCTAAAAATATAAACACACAAAACTTTGCTATACTTCTTCGTTTGAGATCAAGCAAAAACAACAACAAAATGGGCACGCCTAACTAATTGACATCAGGTGGAAAAGCGCAGTGATTTGCAACTGCATGATGCAAAAGGACAAGACTATGATCAAACAATTTTATTGAATACTAATGGACGTAAATACATGCGATTACAGTTTAGATATTTATTTAAAAATACATCACACGTACATTACTGCAAGTATGCCTCGGGTTTGTAAGTGACTGAACAACAACGTTGAAATAAAAAAGCTGTGATTACCTTGTTTTGTTTTATGTTTTTGTAGGCCATTATTTTTTCTGTGTTTTGTTTTCATGAATGCATGTGCATAAAACGAGTTGTACGTCAAAAACAAATTCAGGTTCGGGCCGGGTTTCGGGTTTTGGCTCCAATTTCAGGCCGTTTTACAACTCTGATGGAGCTTAAGCAACAAACACACAACTAAAACTGTCGGTTAAAAATGTTTGCTTTAGATTTGAAGACTTTAGGTTATAGGCTGAGCCAAAATCGTCACTAAACGGGTAAATAAACAAAAAAACACTACCTTGCACGAAAGTGATCTCCACCATGTTTCTTTGCATTTCCATGAAAATCCTTAGCTTGAATGCTACCAACTAACTTATCACCAACCTTAAGATTTTTAGAACTAGGCAATATTATGACAGAGGATTTTGGGTCTGTTGTAAGTTTAATATCCACTGGCCACTTGACAATACCCTGCTCAATTTTGTTCAGAAGATCGTTAACTTCAGGCAGGTATGTTCTCCATTCCCGACTTCCAAACTGACTTGAAAGTTCTTTTATCCGTGGAACTTTTACGACTGTGCTTTGTGGTTGGTATGCAATAGTTGTGGTGGTATCCGATTGTTTCCAATGAAACGTCAAGCTTACAAAAACAATGATTGACAATATGACAAAGATGTGAAACTTATGTGCTGACATCATTTTGATCCAGTTTAATAATATAGTTTGATACCTATTGCTTGTTGTTAATGTTAACGTAATGTAGGCTACACATCTATAAAAATTACAGCTACGTTTATCTGTATACGTGCACTGTAAATTTTTGGAGTCGAAAAAAGTGGCAATTACAAATATACGTTGGCTTGTTACACCCTATGGTGTGTCTTTCCAATGCCCTTCTTGAGTACGACGTGTAGTTTTCACGCACAAATATATTACACCCCTGCAAAGGTGGAAAATTACATGCACTTGTGTTTAATACTAAAGTGTTCTCCATTAATGCAAAGTTATCCATTAATGCAAAAAAATGTTTAATAATAGGCAATAAAAACAATGCACATTGTATGCGCTTAAGAGGCAACGAAAGCAACACAGTCGCATGATTTTGCAACTTTCACTGTTTTTTCAACATCGTCTCTAAAATATGAGTAGAAGCGAGTTCAAAACGCCAAGTTAAAACCCCAGTTGTGAAGTTTCCGCTTGGATTGGCACATGATAGTCACAAGATTTACACTTAAAATGTTATGTTACGTTCCAAAAATTCAAAATTACCTTTACAAAATGGTCCACTCACTAGAAATATATACTTTCAGAGCCTGCATTAAAAAAATCACTTGTGTTCTAAACACAGTTACTGGTAAGCTTACAACAACTCTATTATAACGGCGTAGCTGCAGCGCGTTTAGCTCTCGCCCACCATTGTGCCCTCCACCTTTATGCGCTCCGTAACGTTTCAACGTTGCACAGCTGGTTTCGGCTTGGTGATTGTTTTAGTGCAAATGTGTCGCTATGTCGCCTTTCACCAAACGAAATAAACTGAACTTAACTCAATAATGGTTTACAGTTCAAAAGTTTTTTCATCTTTTAAAAAGTACAGACTTTATTAGATTTTAATACGACGTTTAAGCAACAGTCAACACACAACTGAAAAACAAGTATATTTCACAAAACAAAAACAAGCGACAACTAGAAATTACCCTGACGGTTTGGCACGGCAACGATAAACCATGTCCTATCGTAAGATACCCTGTACATCAACCACCTGTTTGCCTAGGTGAAATATGGTTACGTAGCTGGTAACTGATTAACCGCAGAAACTAAAAAAAGTCATTGCCCTTTTTGACAACAAAGGCAAGAAAGATGTTTCGCCTTGTGCAGTTAACTCTGGACCGTGTCCTACCGTAAGGTGTGCACTAAAATCATCTGTTTTGTTCCAAGTCTATATAAAACACAAGTTGTCCAACGTAACTAGACTACTTATGTTGTATATATACTTTGGTTTTGTTTAGGTCAAATTACGTAGCTGGTAACTGATTGATCCGAAAAAACTAAACAGAGTTACAGCTCATTTTTTACGTTAAACGCTAAAGTAACGTTTGTCAAAAAGTCTAAAATTATTTATGACAGTTATTGCTTGTACAAAAAGTGATTGAATGCTTATGGTCAACGATATATCCTTCATACTTTTATAATGTGGGACACCCTGTTGGGTTTTTTCAACAAAACGCGCCCCTCCGTTTGTGCTCTTTCAAAACATATGAAAATACAACGCGTGTTTCTGTCAAGATTAACAACCAGGCG
>QLIY01002968.1:0-11203 GCA_003260075.1 Phallusia mammillata | reverse complement strand
TTTTTTTTAAGGTTTGGTTTGGGTGACCGCTAAGTAGTTTTAAGAGACCGCAAGTGTTTCATTTAAATACCAAAAACTGTAGTTGTAGTTGCAAGTCCAAATTTTGGGAAACCGCTGGAGAAATTTGCACCTTAAAAAACACTGCTAGTGTGCCAGGTTTGGTGTTAGATTTGTCTCATTCAATGTCAATGAAAACAAAAACATTTTTAGGCCATTGTATTCGATATGATGTTATGCTTATTATCGAATTCTACAGTTTCTACGAGTTCTAATGTTATCGTTTTTATTTTGCAGCTCCTCCTCCTACTACGCCGGCAGTCGGTACGTTTTGTATTTTTATGTCAAACAATTAACTATTTTTTACCTAAAAAGATAACATTAGGTCCATGTCCAAATCGACATTTTTACAAATCTGACAATCTTTGCACTTTGTACAAAAACGCAAAAGATCAAACCATATCGGTTTAAAATCACATGTACGTTATTCAATCATCAATATCGGGTTTGCGATGCTTTGGCTGTTTAGTAAGCGCTTGTGTAATAAATACCAATGATGAATCATTCACGCAGCACAGTACCACGAACCTACTAATAAGTTCCTGGAACTGGTGATACTTTTAGGTTCAAAATATCAAACTTACTATGTTCTTGTATTAAGCATGAACTGTGTTCCGGGGGGCACGGGCGTAGATTCACAAGAAACACCCACTAAAAGTCATTTTCACTTTAACTTTATTCCTAAATTTAATCGACTATTTCACATGCTATTTGTTTATAGTGAGGTTTATCACACTCGTTTACTCTATTAGAACTGTTTAAGGCCAAAATTAATACCCCATTCCAAAACGAGATTGCTATCTACATTTTAAGGGGGGCACAGGTCCTACATGGTTACTTGAAGGGGGGCACGAGGCAAAACGTTTCTTTAAGGGGGGCACGGTCTACGAAAGGCTGAGAACCACTGATGTAGGCTATAACACATTATTACAGCGTTGTACTTTTAGACATTTTCAGGTATTAATTTTCTTTGACATTGGTGTGCAACAAGTAGAAAAGACTGCAACTTTACAGAAGACCTAACGACAGTCATATTATCAACGTGTTTTACACTTTGTAGATGCGTGCACTCAAATTAGCGAAGATTGGAAAGCGTCGTATAACAAATGGACGGACCTGGTGAACAACTGGGAAATGGAATACAAAGCATGGCAAGAAAAAAACAAACAAGCCCCCTGAAGCAAAAACAAAATGTATTCAAGCCTTCCAGCAACCGTTTCAGCAAAGCTGCAAAATGGGACCAGATCCTCTATAACACATTCTAACATAGTTGATGCTATACTAACTTAAACATCGAATTTTCTACATATGATATTGTTCATGTTGTTGCTTGCCAGATTTTTGTATTTAACATGTGACAGAATACGTCACTTGACAAAGTAATCGTAAGGTCACACATAATCGTCACGTTTTATGCTTCACAATTTGTGTTACGCCCTCTTTTCAGGGCCCTTACGTGGTTTTGCTTCGCCGTTGCAGGATGTTATAGCACTACATAACATTACCAAATGCAAATGTCACAAATGCTTGTCGGGTTTTATCAGAATATTTTGCTACGTGTCAGCACTATCAACCTAATTCGGCCCCATTGACTTATGTTTCAAGATTGCATATTTTAGAAAATATTTAAAAACCGGATCCCTAACTATTTTAGTTATACACCAAACGTTTAAAATGTCCCCCTTCGCATAATGTCAACATATTGCGATTTCACTGCACAGCATTATGCACCTGTCTGCCCTGGCGCCACATAGCGCTGTGAATATTGCAGTGTTCGTATGCTGGTATATTAAAGAACCAACAGCATTNTGATGGGTAGAATTAAATCAAAACGAATCAAAAATTTGAACCGGTTTAAAAACCGCAAACTAGTTCGGACCGGATAATTTGCCCGAACCGGAACAAAACCCGAACCCGAAAATATACATTTATAAAAACCTGAACCGAACCCGAACCCTTAAAAACAAAACCAAGTGAACCCGAACCGAACCTGAACCCATATGACAAGCGGTTCGACTCCCTGCTTATAAGTGTGAATTGTGTGGCAACGTACATCGACGATGGTGGTAATGTTGTAAAACAAGCACGAACAGAAGTTTAAGAGAGAGCATGCTAGATGTTTGTAGCATTATAAGGTTAAGAGCTTGTGATCTTGTTTAGGCCGTTTGACAAGAGCTACAGCACATCAAAAACCGCAAGCGCGTAGCGTGCATTTTTGTTCAAAATATTGGAAGCTTTGTTTTGCACGTCACGTTGTAAGTAGTGTATCGAAATGTAGGTCTTAAGCCAAAAAACAATCAAAGAATTTGATTAAACGAGATTTTTTGCACATAGCTAATCGCACGCTTTTGGCCAGGTGTGTCTTTATAATTTGCAAATGAATTTGCACAACAGTATCACAAACAATTGAGGTTGTATTCAGATAGGCTGCTACCGCGCCTTATAATGACCTGAGTTACAAAAACAACAATCGTTTTTAATAGTCCAGCCTACAAATCAGTAAAATGAAAAACAATATGCTTAGTTTGTTGTCTTTTATCTGGGATAGTTTAGTGGCAAAAAGTCCGCAGAGCGTAAAGTAGTTTCGTAAGCGTACAATGTAGTGCCCTTTTCAGGCGTGTGTTTGCTGGCGGCATGCACGTCAGACGTTTTTGTCACGCACGAGCAAGCCGAGATGTAACTATGCAAACACATGGTACTGAAGTGGAGGTTTGATCACACAGCAAGTGACACATTAGGTCTATGCTTGCTAGACTGCGACTGTCATGATGAAGTTTGAAGGCAAAGCAGTTGTGGTAACAGGTGGGTTCAACTTTGGGACTTTCAGAAAACAATTTTGAAACAATTCGCATTTAAACTGATTTACACACATGTAACCTAAAACGGTAAATGAATAGTTTGCTGTAAGCATAGATATAGGCTTACGCCATGCTTTAGAATACAGTGTCCAGTATTGTAAAAAGAGTTATCTTTGGGATACAATTGGCTTGTGAACTAGAAAAAGGGTCATGCAGGTCTATGTGTTCTGACACATCCTAACTTTGCAGGGGCATCCAGTGGCATTGGGGCCGAAGTGGCAGTGGGGGGGGGGGAAAAACAATATGCTTAGTTTGTTGTCTTTTATCTGGGATAGTTTAGTGGCAAAAAGTCCGCAGAGCGTAAAGTAGTTTCGTAAGCGTACAATGTAGTGCCCTTTTCAGGCGTGTGTTTGCTGGCGGCATGCACGTCAGACGTTTTTGTCACGCACGAGCAAGCCGAGATGTAACTATGCAAACACATGGTACTGAAGTGGAAGGTTTGATCACACAGCAAGTGACACATTAGGTCTATGCTTGCTAGACTGCGACTGTCATGATGAAGTTTGAAGGCAAAGCAGTTGTGGTAACAGGTGGGTTCAACTTTGGGACTTTCAGAAAACAATTTTGAAACAATTCGCATTTAAACTGATTTACACACATGTAACCTAAAACGGTAAATGAATAGTTTGCTGTAAGCATAGATATAGGCTTACGCCATGCTTTAGAATACAGTGTCCAGTATTGTAAAAAGAGTTATCTTTAGGATACAATTGGCTTGTGAACTAGAAAAAGGGGCATGCAGGTCTATGTGTTCTGACATATCCTAACTTCACAGGAGCATCCAGTGGCATTGGGGCCGAAGTGGCAGTTGCCTTTGCCAAGGAAGGCGCCTCGTTATGCATTACTGGCCGAAATGAAGAAAACCTCAACAAAGTCAGTGAAGAGTGTTTAAACAATGGATCGCCAAAGGTAACGCGTTGTTGAGATGAATGCAAAACAAACCAAACACACCGTTTCTTGCAGGTTGTAAAAGTGATTGCGGATCTTGGCCAAATAGAAAGCTGCAAACTAATCATTTCGAAAGCAATGGAGGAATTAAATCAAATTGATGTGCTGGTTAACAACGCAGGCTTTTTACATATCGCCAACTTAGAATCAGTAAGTGTAACTGTTTTGCTGTATTAGTGGTACCCAATATTTTGTGTGCCCGTTAATACAATAGGATACGCTTCTGAAAATACACGCAGAGAATAGTTCTATGGTTCGTATAATTCCAGCATTGCGCACAATTTTTTTGTTAGCTATGTACATATCCTGTGTGCCAAGCCATTTGTGGCAATCATTTCCTGTTCGCTGCAGTGGCTGTATAATTGTTGAGGCGCTTTTTGTTTATTAGACAAAGTGCATTCTGTGTTTGCTATTAAAAAGTAGCCGTTCTCCATTAAATTGAAAACATTTGCTTCATGTTGGCCTCGGGGGGGGGGGGAGTTATTAGACAAAGTGCATTCTGTGTATGCTATTAAAAAATAGCCGTTGTCCATTAAATTGAAAACATTTGCTTCATGTTGGCCTCGGTTCGCTGATTTCCAACACTAAGTACATGTAGCATGTTAACATCTACACCAGGGGTGGGGAACCTTTTTGTTCATAAAGGCCTCAACGTTTTAACGACACTAGTGTTGACCGCATAGACTATTTCCCAGTCCTAGGACAGTAGTGGTCAAACTTTTTGATTTACGGAATGGTCGTTGTGTAATTTTCTCTTACATAGTCGTGGGACTACGCTGAATAAAGGTAAATAAACTTCCCACTATATTTCCACCTTTACAACATTCAGAGTTTATTTCACTTGCAAATGCGCTTGTTTACGCATATCAATGATCTAAGGACAGCTTGTGACATCACAGACAAGTCTTAGAAATTAGATTACGCGCAAGCAATTGTTTTCTTTGTTACACTAGTAAGATTGTATACTGTAGAGACGTGAGCTCTTGGTAGTCCCACAGAAAGTAAACACCGCTGCCCTAGAACTTATCAAATAGTTATGGGAGATAAGACAAAATCCACAAAAAAATACAGTTTCGTCTATTTTTCTTCGGCGGGTGCTACAGGCAATATCAAGATCCTAAAATGTATTTTTGCGTCGAAGGTCGCACGTCGTGCCCTAAAAGTGCACATGTGGCCTTTAGGCCGCAGGTTCCCCACCCCTGATCTACACCTTAACGGCATCAAATTATTGCATTACAACTGGTATGCTTATTATAAACCTACAGACAACACTAGAGCAATACGACGCAATGTTTAACATCAATGTGAAGGCGGTGTTTCATCTAACCCAGTTGGCTATTCCATATCTAAAAAAAACCAAAGGTATGTGCAACAGCCAAAGCTTTTTTTGTCTGAAAAATGTTATACTCCAATCAACACACTTATTTTTGTAAAACATTTTAGGATCGATTGTAAACGTTTCTAGCTGCGTGTCCACTATGCTTTTTCCCCACTACCTCGCTTACGGAATGGGCAAGGCAGCGTTAGACTACTTCACAAGGTGTACGGCGCTGGGTAGGTTTAAATGGTATAATTGGTGATGATGTTATCAACTGACGGACTTTTTTCTGTAGAACTTGCACCCAGCGGAGTACGAGTCAATGCCGTCAAGTAAGACGTGTTTCTAAAGCTTGCATGCACTTTGTGCTTAAAGGGTTATGTGCGCTTACGTTAATAAGCGAATAATGGGCTTGGAGAAAGGATGGAATATTTTGTTCCAACAACACTTGGCTGTACATGAAAACCCTAAACTGTTTAAGAAAGCGAAACATTTTTTTGCAGTCCAGGCTCTGTGCGTACAAAGATCCACGAAAAGCGTTTTTCTCCTGATAAACTGGATGAGTATTACCAACACATGGGAACGCAACATCCACTTGGTAAACTTGTGGAAGCATCGGACGTCGCCAATGCTGTCCTATTTCTGGCGTCCGACGCGTCCGCGATGGTAACAGGAACTTGCCTATTCGTCGACGGGGGATTGTCATTAAAAAGTGCATAAATTGCGACAAATACAAAAAGGCTTTAACCTTTAAATGGAACATGCCACTAATTATGCTTCGTGTGTTTTGTTTCGTGGGGGAAAAATAAACTCCTTAACATCTGCGAGTAACTTTGAATGACATAAGTTAGCGGGAACGAACAAAGTAAAGGGTAAAACTATCAAACCATCCAGTGATTTAAACATTTCCGTGTATTTCAAGCATTATTTGGAATTAATTTTAAAAACGTTTCGAAAAGGATGTTTACGGGGCATCTGAAAAGTCCCAATAGCGGTCCCTTAATCATTTACTAGAAAACACTTGTCACATCACAGACACTCACTAACATAATTGGCCAAAGATGCAAATGTATATAGGCAACAATAAGTAAAAATTGCATCTACCATGCCATACAGTGGCTGTTTCAGCAGATGTAAGCATCTTTACTTGTTTCAAAACCACTTATGTGATGTGCCACAATCACAAACATCTCGAAATCGACTTTTAGCTGAACTTCTTCATCGCTAGAATGACTAATGTTCAACGTTTGTTTCAAAGTATGCCCAAACACGTCTGCAACATCCAACGATTTAATGTCGGCCTTCCCAGAACTGCCATTTGTGGCCATTTCTCCGTTTGTGCACATTGGGTACGCCTCGATAGAACGAATGAAACCTTTAAGTTCCGCCAAAGTCCAATCGTACGATTGCACAACCGAAAAGCGTTTTATATTATTGGGCGGAATGTTTGCCATGATACCTGTGTACCCATTCTCCAATTCCTGTTCTTCAGAACTGCATATTTCGGTCATCTCGCATACAATTTCGTTTAGCAGGTTCGTGGCGAAAATTGAGGCATCTATTGTGTTATTCAGCCCCACTTTAGGTTCAAGCTTGGGATTCAAGTATCCTATCAAAGCTAAACAACCATCCGGCTTCAGTATGCGCGAAGCTTCAAAATGGAATTTATCAAAATCAAACCAATGTGCAGCTTCGGCCGCCAGCAACAAATCTACGCTTCCATCTTCAACGTCAACCTCTTCTGCTCTTCCAATATCGTAAAGAACATGCTTTTGTTTGTTCTGCTTTCTTGCATCTTCGATTTGCTCTTGGCTTATGTCTGTGGCCAACACTCTGTTAAAGTATGGAGCAAACACATTTGTAGCTTGTCCACCTCCACATCCGACTTCAACCATTAAATCAAACTTTCCTTTCAATCCTGAAGACTTTTTGAGCTCATTAAGTACGTGATCAGCAACTTGTTGACCATAGTGTGGTCGATAGTTTTTATAAAACTCGATTATCTCCTTGCTTTCAAAATATGCCTTCAACATTGTTTATGCGTTAACTTTTCAGTAGCTTATATGATGTGCTCGTTTCATTCAGCATCGTTTAATGTGTAGAGTTTCCGATTGGAAATTCCGCTTTTTAGAAATTGTCATACAATTCAATTGTTTGTTATTTTTCTGCGAATCCCTATTAACAGCCACAGACAACTGTCACCAATCTATCTAACTGTTTCAAAAACATTCAAAAACGCACAAAAACATTGGCAGAACGTCTATGAAACAATTAGACACAGAGTAACACCCAAAAGTTTTGTAAGAAATCAGGCTATAGAGATTGTTGAACAACTTTCGTTAATACATATCGGTTTTGCGATCAGCAGGGCGTGAATTATTCGCGTTACAGACGCCAAGGGTTGCCTGGAAAAGAACCACAAAGAAATATAGCTGTTCACGTAAAGCGTTCGAGATAACTGAACTTTATTAAGTAAAAAAATGGCAAAATCTTTGTTTGAAAGGAAAGAAACTGTTAAAAGTTACAAAACTTCGACCACATTACAGTCGACAAGTTGCCGATTATGTCCTTGATGAACTGAAAAAAGCTTTTGCCATCAAAACAGTGTTCGACTTAATGGTTGAAGTCGGTTGTGGAGGTGGACAAGTTAACAGCTTATTTGGTTTTGACTTACCCATTAATATTAACAAATGTTAAATGTCGTAAATTTATTTAAATTGTGTGTGTGCCTTTGTGCAAACTGGTATTGCGTGGTTATGGCACAAGTGGCTGATGGTAACATGCCTGTGACTGCCCGCGTTTTTCCTTGCAGCACATACGCTGTGTGCTTTTTGACTTGTTTATGTGAAAATTTTGCTATGAAACTGGCTGACAGGTTCTGGAAATCACCTGAAAAGACCAAAAGGTTATTGTTCAAATAATTGCGAACAAGACCGCATTGAAAACGCGACAACGAGCGATTACAGAATCGAACATATTAAAAATGTAGAAAGCTTTTTTTAATAATATAAGGTCAATGTGGCAAAGAAACATGTTGTGCAATCTAACACTTGGGGACTAGGACAACATACGTGGGTTTAAAATTCTCGGACGTTTCAATAGAAATCGGTTAGAAACCACTTTTGTACAAAATACAATACTCGAAAATAACCAAAAAATCATACAAACAACTAAACAAAGGATGTTTTGTTGTTTTATACTGCAAAACATATAAAGTTTGTCCGGTAATTAGAAAAAGAAACATGCGCAAATAGGAACTGTAATTGAATATCGGCCAGAATTTGTGGTAAAACAATATTCGATTTGATGGTTGAAGTTGGTTGTGAAAGTGGAACCTGTTTGCTCCATACTTTAACAAGGTCTTCGCTACAGACATCAGCCAAGAGCAAATAAAACCTGCAAGAAAACAAAATAAGTTTCAACATGTGAGTTACGACATTGGAAAAGCTGAAAAGATCAATGCTGAAGATGGAAGTGTAGATTTGTTGCTGGCCGCAGAGGCTGCACATTGGTTTGACATAGATCTGTTTCTGTTGGAAAGTTCCCGTGTGTTAAAACCACAAGGATGTTTATTTTAGCTAGTTATGCAAAATTGCACATGACAATGATCCAAAGACAGCCTGGCATCACAGACAAGACAAAAAACATTACGATTGTGCGCGAACAATTGCATTTGTGTTGGTTGTCATGCAATAAAGAATAAAGGCTGATGTTTGCAGTTGTTAGCAGTTTGGTCGATACCCACCCAAAATAGTAAACTAGTTTGCTGTGTTCAACAGCAAGGTTCGCAATGAAACAAGACTTTGACATCAAAGTGGACCACGACATGTTCTATATCTTTCTTCTCTATTTTGGCAAAGCAAGAAAAAACGTTGAGAAACAGGCAAATAGGAAACGGAAAAATTTGAATGACACAGATTACATTTCGTATCGTATTATATTTTGTTCACGTGCATTTCAACGCAATAAACATAGTGACACACGGGCGTATTTTCACAGCGTCTTTTCAGTATGGTTGAAAAACTTAACAACATAAATGTTACAAAACTTAAATGTTACGGACAGCAAGTGTATCGGAATTGCACCTGGTTCCAATACATTTGTAAGCTCACAATTTCAAAGACATTTTATTTAATTATAATGCCAAAATGCACTTCTAAATCTTGGGGTTGTTAAACAGAGTTTATTTTCGAAAGTTTCCAGTAACTGATTGACAAACTACTTAAGCGACTTATTTTTTAGCTTTTAGGAAAGAAACGGGCTTATCTGTAGACCGCTTAATATTCCCCCAGTCACTAAATAGTTAACATCCGAAAACCTATGCAAACAATAAAAAAATGTTGATCAGAAACCAAGGTTTCGCATTCAGCTACCACCTGCAAACAAGCGAGGAAAATATAAAAAGCCCATCAGTAGACCGTGAAACATTCGCGTTACGGTAGGTAATTCGAAGGACCAAAAACGTCAGGCAATTGTTTTTTGGGTGTGAAATTTGCGGATTGCAGACAGACCGTTGTAAAGAACAGAACTAGCTAAGTGTTGGAGAAATTGAACTTCAGCAAGTTAAAAATGGCAAAAGCATTGTTTGATAGCAAAGAAATCGTTGAAAGGTACAAAACTTATCGACCACACTACAGTCAACAAGTAGCAGATCATGTACTCGATGATTTGAGAAAAGCTTCGCCATCGAAAACAACGTTCGATTTGATGGTTGAAGNACCGCTGGTCCGCGGACCGGTGCCGGTCCGCGTAAATATTTTGCCGGTCCGCAAATTATTTTGTATATTTATACTTTTTAAAGTAGGCCTATTGCAAAGTTGTTGGTACCTATTGCAAAGTTGTTGGCTCTAAAACTGGGGTAGCTTTCCACCGTTAATATCCGCAAAATTACTTTAAAAAAAAGCTTTTGTGACGTTTATGATTGTTTTGTCATAAACTGCGTCTAGCATTCAATATTTCTTTGTAAAACAAAGTTATTCTTCACTTTTAAGATGAGATTCATACTGGCAGCTAAACAACAGCAAACATCCCACTAACATTGACTTTGTATGTAAATAGATTGGCGTTTTGTTGTTTAAGTTGATTGCCGTTTGGTTCACTACGATCTTTTGTTGCCGGTCCGTGGAATTTGTTTAAGTTTTTACCGGTCCAGTGGCGTAGAAAGGTTGGGAACCACTGCACTAGACGACAGCACGAGCATGAATTGCGTGATACTGCTGTAAGTCTGCTGACACGACCGACCAACACATTACCGATAAATAAAACTTATGTACGTTAAACTTGGTAATTTAAACATACACGTAGAGTTTTGCGTAATTAAACCAACTGTTGAGGTTCTCGCGCATCTGTCATAAAAAAACCCCAATAAGTGTGTAATTTGCCAAGCTACCCTATTGTAAACATTCCTGTTTAACTTTTTCACATTGGTAAAAAACAGCTAATGTTTAGTGGTTTCTTAAATTACTACAACAACAAAAATTACCGATTTTATCTTTTACGTTTAAAAGAAAGAAAAGCAGGCACGCTGGGGACCGGAAAATGGTGGAACAAGTCGCCGAATTTCAACAGACGTTTGAATTTAACCCTTCTAGGCAAATCAGCTCAAAGTTACTGCATTCAACATGCGCACTGTACAATTAACTGCCCGGTAAACAACACTGTCAAACATAACAGAAAATAAGGACATACACAAACTGGTGGGCGTAAAATGACGCAAAATTGGCGTACCTTAATTTAACCCTTTATTCTTACATCATGTTTCGAAAAAGTTCTGAAATCCGCTAGTGTTTATAGCACCGGCCACTAATTCAATGAATACCAGAAGTCAAAAGGTTTGTTTTCGTCAGACCCCAGAAAATAATACTTTACAATGCACATTTAGCCTTGATCCAACTCGTCTTGTGTTTACCGTTTGATTTTGCCCCGCTAATTTTGGCTTGGTATTTATTCGTGTACGATGGTCAAACAGGAGACAAAAGCCACTCAACTTTGAAAAGATAAACGTTGAAGATAAAACGTAGAT
>QLIY01002967.1:0-14942 GCA_003260075.1 Phallusia mammillata | reverse complement strand
GCTATGTCTCTTAAGCTTTCAACGTTCTGGCCGACGCTACCACGTGTTTGGCTACAGCAAGTGGAAGCTCAGTTTGCTTTAAAGAAGATTGTTGCTGACGAAACTAAGATCTTTGATATTGTGTCAGCATTGGATCAAGCTACAGTAGCTCGGTTAATTACCCTGCTCGAACGCCCACCGGCAGAAGGCAAATACAAAGCAACCAAAGAAAGACTGCTTCAATCGTTTGCCCTTTCCAGACAGGAACGTGCAGCNCGACGCTACCACGTGTTTGGCTACAGCAAGTGGAAGCTCAGTTTGCTTTAAAGAAGATTGTTGCTGACGAAACTAAGATCTTTGATATTGTGTCAGCATTGGATCAAGCTACAGTAGCTCGGTTAATTACCCTGCTCGAACGCCCACCGGCAGAAGGCAAATACAAAGCAACCAAAGAAAGACTGCTTCAATCGTTTGCCCTTTCCAGACAGGAACGTGCAGCTCTCTTCTAAACATGCCTCCTTTGGGCGACAAAATACCATCGGCTTTCATGGATGAGATGCTTTCTCTACTTGGAGATCACAATTCTTGTTTCCTTTTCGAACACCTGTTTCTCCAGCACATGCCCGAGGATATCCGATTGCTATTGGCGCATGAAGACACGCAGGATCTTCGCCAATTAGCCCAGAAGGCCGACGTACTATGGCTTTCTCGCAATCACAACGCGGAGTTTGCTCTAAGCAAGGTACGTCAAGGTAAGCCTACCCGCAGTGACAGCAAGAAGCCTTCAGGCATGTGCTACTTCCACTGGCGTTTTGGATCCGATGCAAACCAAAGTCGTCTACCATGTTCTTTCGGGGAAACAGCAAGGTCGGTTGCCTTTAATGGCTGGAAGAAGCCTTTTCTCAAGCAAAGAATGCTCTTGCTCGTGCAACTCTGTTGCACCACCCACAGTGGCAAGCCAGCATAGCGCTTACAGTTGATGCTTCTCAAGGGGGGGGGGCAGTTCTTGAACAGCTTACAGACGGTCACTGGGCTCCTCTTGCGTTTTTCAGCCGTCAGCTGCGAAAACCCGAAACCAAATACAGCGCCTTTGATCGCGAACTTTTAGCACTTCACCTGGCCATTAGGCACTTCCGTTATTTTCTTGAAGGGCGCAAGTTTACCGATCACAAACCCCTCACTTTCGCATTCAAGAAGGTATCAGAGCCATGGTCTTCTCGACAACAACGTCATTTGTCGTGTATTTCGGAGTATACAGCAGACGTCAGACACATCAGCGGCAAGTCAAACACTGTATTTATTGACCGTCGTCGACCGTTTTACCCACTGGCCCGAAGCTATACCCATGGAAGATGCAACAACTGCCACTTGCGCACGCGCTTTTACTTTTCACTGGCTTTCTAGGTTCGGCATTCCCTGTCATGTTTCCTCAGACCGTGGCCCTCAATTTACTTCAGATTTCTGGACCTCTCTTGGACAGCGTTTAGGCATGCATCTTCACCGCACGACAGTTTTCCACCCTCAAGCGAATGGTCTTGTGGAACGTTTCCACCGCCATCTAAAGAGTGCTTTAATGTCTCGATTAACCGGATCCAATTGGCTGGACGAGTTGCCTTGGGTGTTGCTTGGGATACGAACCCAAAGAAGATTTCAATGTTTCGTCTGCCGAATTGGTTTACGGCGCTGCTTTAACGGTGCCTGGTGATTTTCTCGCCACTGAAGACACTTCTGCTGCAATTTTTGTGCCACAAGTGCGGGATACTCTACAACACCTTTTGCCGCAACCGATGTCACGTCACTGCAACCCTCGCGTGTCCGTCCCTTCAACGTTTAAGGGCAGTCCTTATGTGTTTGTCCGTCGCGACAGTCACCGACCTCCTCTGACCAAGCTGTACGATGGTCCGTACAAGGTCCTTCAAACGTCGGACAAAACGTTTACGTTAGACATGGGCGGTCGTCCGCAGACGATTTCTATTGACCGATTAAAGCCCGCCCACGTAGATTTGACCGNAGGCGCCCATGTCGATTTAACAGCACCTGTTCCAGTCGCGCTTCCTCCGGCCAGAGGACGCCCTAGACGCAACGTGCACCCCCCGCAAGGTTACAATGTGTGACTTATGCCCGCTTCTGAAGTGGGGTCCTGTGGCGACCTCTCTTGCATGTGTACAATCGTGTTTATCGAAGCGTGCATTTTGCCTTTTTCTCGTTCTGTCGTTGTCGCCTTATAGCCGCGTTTTCATTGTTGCGCGGTCTCTTATTGTTAAACTGCAATCGAATAAAGCAACCGCTTTAAGGGGACCGTTATGAAAAAATAATGAAAAAGTTTATGATCTAGATCTAGTTATAAAGTATCTAGAGTAACAGCCTTGTGTCTCCATTGCTAAACAATACCCTTCATTGAATGACAACTATCAGGAAGCAATTGTTTGCGCACAGCAATCGTAATGCTTTTTGTCCTGTTATATCACAAGCTGTCTATGGCAGGGGTCCGCAAATAGTGGGTCGCGACCCAAATTTGGGTCGCGAGCCGTTCCAGTCTGGGTCGCGAAATATTTTAAATTTCCCAAATATAAGCATCNGAGAATCTAGAGCAATTTTTTTAGGGTCGCGCCAAAAAGTATTTGCGGACCCCTGGTCTATGGAACATTATGATGCGCAATTTTGCATAACTAACTAAAATCCTGCAATCAACTTTTGTTTGGTGAAATACACATTCCAGCTAAAGGACCACGAGCCCTCGAAAAAATGGTAAAGGGACCGTTTTGAAAAAAAATTAAAAAGTTTGAGAACCACTGATCTAAACCAAATTACAAAGTTTCAAATAACAAAAAGCATTCGATAAACTTTGCATTTACTCTGTTATTTGGTTCAGATAAGCGTGATAAATGTGTAGAATGAAGAAACACCAGAGTAAAATGCGGGCGTACACTTCCGACAGTGGCAGCTCATTAATCAAATCCATTAACAAAAATACGACAACTGTAATAACGTAGATCAGTTTATCACAACTGTAATAACGGAGACCAGTTTTGTTTGAACTGTCCCGGGTTCAAAAATCTTTACGAGTTTTGCTGCCAGTCATTAGCAATGACATCGCAATTTATTATCCGTTAAAATACGTCAAACAATTATTACCGGGTATTATGATGTCAAATCACATTTACGCAGGAGGCAGTACTGTTAATATTTTAATAGTAATTTTGCCGGATTGGCATTAAACAACAGCTTGGCTGCAATAATTACTGCTAATGAAATATAAATCTTCTTTGTTGCCAAATGCAGTAACAACTAGAATTTAGCTAGATCAGTACAAAAGGTAAATGTGTCGAAAAAAATGGGTTTACATGTTCTGATATGCATGTATTTATTATTTACCCCCCCCCCCCCCCCCCCCCCCCCCCCCCCCCCCCCCCCCCCCCCCCCCCCCCCCCCCCCCCCCCCCCCCCCCCCCCCCCTCCACACCAGGTTCTTAATTACACTTATGTTTTGAATGGTTATTATGTTCTCGTAGGTTATTACCAGTATTTGTTTGTTTGTTTAAAACTTCATCCAATTTACAATCTTGTCTGGGCGTGATTTGCACAAATTATGAAATCTGTCGTTCTAAAGTTTAGGTGCACAACCTGCGGCCGTGCGACCGCATGCAGCCTCAAAGACGAGTTTGTGTGGCCCTGAACATGTTAATCGAAATGTATATAGTGGTGGCCGTGATGTAACAATGCAAACAAAACAGACACCACCAGCATCACAATACACATTATGACATCATAACCACTTAAGACTGATATGATATGTACCAATTTTTTTACCAATAACCAATATTTCACATTAGTAATTTTAAAACAAAAAAGAGCAGGTAAATGGCGGCCGTTGATGAAATAGGAATCTGTGATGCGGCCGTCATAGTAAAAAGGTCGTTTTAAAGCAGGCGTCTCCAACTCAACGGTTGTCCCGGGCCAATTTCCAAATTTTCTGGAGGCCGCGGGCCACATGCAGTCTTGCATGTCAAAATGTTCTAGTTCATGGTCCCTTAGTGGCTAACGGCATTATTTTCGTTGACCTCCACGAGCTCATGACTTTACAATCTTACTTCCGTGTTCATCAATGCTTTTTTATTTCATAAAAATCAACAAAGAAAGCAATTGTTTGCGCATAATTCCATATCTTGGTTTTGTCTGTGATGTCACAACCCGCTCTTAGATCATTGATATACCGCGGAAAATTACGAAACGTCACTTATGTGCCCCCCCCCCGTCTGTTATGTAAATGAAATAGGTTTGGAAACCACTGACGACTTTGCACTGGCCTATAGGCATCTGAAAAAGTCAATGTGGCCAACATAAGTGTCAACAAAATGTTAATTGGCTTTCATGAACTTAAAAGTTCCTTATCCCTAAGCTAAACATAAATGGTGGACACAAAAAACTCAACGGATTTTAACTTTACGCTTTGATGATCAGAATGAGGTTGCATTATTTCATAACAATAATAATAAAATAAAACAAACACATCCTTTAAATTTTATATTAATTTAGTTTTCATTTGCTGATAACGCCGCGGGCCGCGTGTTGGAGACCTCTGTGCTAAAGAAACACAAAAAATTTCAATCCAATGTATGTTTAAAAAAGTATGTGTAAAAGCGGCAAAGCAGTAGCCATAGCAATGACAAATTTAAATTATACTACAGTATCAAAATGGCAAATCGCATTTGCTCAGGAGGTCGTCATGTTACAATTTTAAACACCAATGTTGCCGGATGGGCATTAGAACAACAGCTTGGCTGTAATTAATTACCGCTAAAGAAACGCAAATGTTCTTCATTACCAAATGCATTAATAATTATAATTAGAACGTAAATAAGTATATAGGCAGTGGCGCTCTTTGGTACAGTTGTTTCTGACTAAGGCCTCTCAAGTACAAGCAAATAGGACTTGGGATGGGAGAGGTACTCGGCTTAGGCAATGCTGCATTTAAATACAAAATAAAACAATGTCTAATACAGTTTGCTTGTGTGGCTTCGAATTTGACATTGGCATAAACAGAAGGCATGAGTTTTGAATGTAGGATGTCAAATGAATAAGTTATAGAACAGAATAAAAAAATATGTTTTTACACGCATTTTAGTTTGGTTTTATTTCGCAAAAAGTTTAGTTTGGCTGTACATGATGGCACACGTCAGTGATCTGAGTGATCGTAGTGTTGTAATTTAAATGCTCATTTTGTCCGAGTTGAAGTATGACGACACTTTGGCCGCCCAATTAATTACTGCTAATGAAAATGCAAATCGTCTTTATTATAGCAACTGCGGACATAATTTTAATTAAGCACTTGAACGATAGTAACCAGTGGCAGTCTGTAAGCTAGTTAAGTTTTTTAGTGTTCTTGTACGGGAAGCTATACGAGTTAAAACAATATCTAAAAATGTTTTGTTTGCGTTCCATATAACTGGAGTCAAACCAAACTATACCAATAGAATTGGATTCTAATTATTATCACACAGTGCATATGCGTTTCGTACTTGACTTCATTTAGGAAATGTTTAATGTATACGATGCACGGTATAGGGCAGAATTTGATGCAGGAGCATCATGTAGGCAGAGGTTGATTACTTAACTCCGCCACTTTGTCAGCTCGTTAACAACAACAAAACAGTTTAACATCACGTGGCTCATCATTCCTAAAATCTGCTATAAAACAAGTCAAAAACGGGCTTAGGTTTTTTAAAAAAGCAGGCTTGATTCGGGCCTGACTTTGTATCAGTATTCAAGATAAAATAAAATTGACTGGATAAGTAGCTAGTTGCTGAACCTGATTTAATGCCAAACAGCCCTGAAAATTCCTTGTCTGTTGTGTCAGGCCTAAATGGGTTTGTGTATTGTAAATGCAATGCCATGTTGTAAAAGTCCCGGAAAAAAGCGCGAGTCCCGGAAACACTCCTGTCGTGGGTTCGAATCCCACCGCAGGCTAGATTTTTCTAGCCTACGCTTTGCCATATGGTGGTGAATGCTTGGTGACCGGCTGATTCGGTAGGGCGCCTTCAATGGTCCTGGCATACTGTGATTTATAGATGAGTGTGCCGTGATCGCTGGTCTGCATAGACGCTTCAGGGCTGATCCCAGTTATGAAATTTATGTTCATCTTAACTGATACTGGTCAATCTGGCGATCCCCTACTACGAAGCTGACATGTGCAGCATACGAGGCAGGCAACGGTGCTTGTGATTCGACTTTCAGCGGATTCTCCACTGAGCCTGTGTAGCTCAGTTGGTAGAGCGCGAGTCCCGGAAAGACTCCGTAATGTTGCAATTTTAAACAGTAATTTTGCCGGATAGGTAACAAAACAACAGCTAGGCTGTCAATGAATTACTGCTAATGAAATACAAATCTTCTTCATTACCAAATAATTACAATCAAGCACGTAAATAATCATCGGCAGTGGCGTTCGTTGGTACGGTATTTAAAAAAAATGTTGCTGTTGTACGGGGTGTTGCATGTAGGCTACTGGTGTTTCTGTTTTGAACCTCTTCTGTTTCCACCAAATAAAGCTTGTTGCATGAAAATACGAATTAAAACAATTTCGTGAAAGTTTTTGCTCGTGTTGCTTACAAATTTTAATTAGGATCAAAGAAAAGCATGTATTTTGTCCGTACGATGCCACATGACTTGGTTATGTAACAACATGAGATTAAAAAAAATATTACAGACATTTTACTTTGGTTTTGTTATCAAAAGTTTTAAACTGGCTGTGCAAATGGCACAGAGTATTGATTTAATTAAAACGATCAAACATAATTTCTGAAGGTACATGAGCATTATTCAGCAGTTATGTCTATATATAGCGTATTATCTTTGTGTGCTTGAACCAGTGAACAAATGTGGCGTGAAGTGGGCGTATTTTATTGCGTTGTTGCCAAAGTGCTTATGGGTCATTCAATGCAAAGGTGTTGTGAGTGAAGAAGTTGTGTATTTGTGGCAGAAAATAAGCTACATTGGCGCCAGGACATGTCAGAAACACGAAATAATGTGTTAGAGAGTGGTGTACTTTTACTCACGGATGAGAATGTAGATCTTAAGAGAAGAGTTAATATTTTAGAGAGATGCTATGACGAAAATCGTGACGTAAATCGTCTGAAATCGTGACGTTTCGGAGACAAAATTTTGTGGGGGGTTATGTAGCGTATTATCTTTGTGTGCTTGAACCAGTGCACTAATGTGACGCGAAGTGGGCGTATTTTATTGCTTTGCTGCCGAAGCGCTTATGGGTCATTTAATACAAGGGTGTTGTGAGTGAAGAAGTTGTGTATTTGTGGCAGAAAATAAGCTACATCTACAAAACAGATTTCTCATTTAAAGTAAATTTTTAACAGTTATACAGATAGAAACACTTAGCAAATTATGTGCGCCAAATTAAGGCAACTGAAAATAATTTAAATTTTTTGGGTGAATCTTTTAAACAAATGATCGACTGACCGGAATTGCATGATGCTCCGTTTGCCATTGATGCTGTTTTCAGTACTTTATCATCTGATGCGTCATCATTTTGTCAATGTAAGTTTAGGCACATAAGCTCTTGTTCAGGGGTTGGCAATTAATGTTTTGAAGGGGCCACACAAGAAAGCTGACTTGTGTTGAAGGCCCGAACCAACTTGAAATTAAGGGGGGGGGGGGGGGGGGGGGGGGGGGGGGGGGGGGGGGGGGGGGGGGGGGGGGGGGGGGGGGGGGGGGGGGGGGGGGGGGCAATATTGATTTTCCCCATAACTTGCAGTATTACGCTGAAACGTTAAACACCGAGTTTTTATTCAATTTAGCGAATCAAATTCGCCTTTAAGCTCTACAGTTACACTAAATTTCTCTTATTAGCTATAGGACTAAACTTTGGCCGCCCAATTTATTGCTGCTTATCAAAACGCAAGTCGCCTTTATTAGCAACTGAGATATAACTTTAATTGGGCACTTAAATGATAATAACCAATCAGAGTCTGTGGTTAAATTTTTAGTTATATAGCACGGAATGCTTAACCAGTTAAAACAATATCTAAAATGTTTCGTTTGCGTTCCTTATAATTGGATTCAAAGCCAAATTATTAAGTTATACAACGAGATTAGATTAGATTAGAACTAATTATCACACAGTACATTAACGTTTCTTAGTTTAATTTCACATAAGAAATGTTTAAAGTGCATGATGCGTGGTATATTCCACACTTTGTTACCTCTTGACAACAACAAAACAGTTTTAACACCAAAATGCTCATTATGCCTATTATACCTAACAAACAAGTCAAACACGTCTCGTGACTGCATTACCGGACCTTGAAACAAAACAAATGGGTAAAATTTAAAGCATGTTCTGTAATTATTTTAAGAAAATGTCATTGAATTAAAATGTGCCTGTCAATGCATTTTGTGCAAGTTAAATTTGAACACCGAATACCAAGAGCCCCCTAATATTAATTGCAGATTGATGATAATATTAATTAGTATGTTCATTTTCTTTATTTCAAATAGCAAAATGCATAAATTGATTTAATCAGTCAAGAGCCATTCACGGGTTCTAACATGGTAATGTCACTTCGAAAGTGCCGAAGAAAAAAAAACTAGTGAGACCAACTAACCACAAATGCGTTTGTAGTCACGTAATTAATTGAACTGACATCGATTGAAACGCAAACATTACAATTGTTTCGAAATAAACGGGCATTTTATTGCAACATAAGCATGGCACGTACACTCACGTTTTAATATTGAAACGTGAATTGCTTTTAAAAATGCAATTTAATCAGTGGGTTGTATAACTTTACTAATGATCATCTTTACCAAAGTTAGACTAAAGGCCAAGAGGAATCAATAGAAGCAAATTTAATTGCGTAACAAATCCTAATGTTTACCATATGAATGTGCAAAAGCTCGGGTGCCATTTTCAAATGCTCTGCGTGCCACTTTTGGCACGCGTGCCACGTGTTGGACACCCCTGCTTTACACGCACATTTAAATTAGCGACAAATATTCAAATTAATGTTATTTCCAGTCACATCAATGAGGATGAATAAAGCAGAATGATTGTGTTTGGGTTGATTTCATTGCGCTTGGTGAAAGAAAATTTAGCGACACAAAAGCTCTAAAACAGCAAGCCGGTGGCTGCGCAACGTAAAAACGTTATGATGCGTATGTAAAATATATGGAATGTACTTCATTTGAGCTGAGATGGAGTTACTTTAAAACTCAAGACAGTAAAACTGACCGTGACAAAATCCACTTAACCACAAAGAAACGAAGTATAAACACATAAAGAAACCATAAAACACACGACTAGGATACGAACACATATTTATATTTCACTTCCTGGAAATTTTTTACGGCACATGGATGTGTTACACACCAATCGGAGAGACAGTTTAACGTGGCAAGTATATGATGAATTAAGTTTTGCCGAAAGTGAGCATCGATTTGTATTTGGCCATGGTGTGTTTAAACCAGGGGTTCCCAACCTTTTTGCGATCTCGTACCACTTGGACGCTCTGTACTGCCACGCGTACCACTTCTTGCAGAACAACTAATTTGATCGAATCATATTTTATGGAGAAGAATAATATTGCCCTACTAAAATAACACCAAAGCACAATACCTAAATTTGATGAGATTTTTATTTCTTGCATTTTCGTTGCTTGACATGATCAACGCCCACTGTACACAGCGTTGTACGGTTTTTCAAAGCAACTATGCTTCTTGTTGACAATTGACTTGAAGATCGTAATGATACGACACAACAGGAGTAGTTACGTAACAATAAGAATAGGCTTAGGTAACGTTTTTTTTTGTAAACAAAACCAGATAAACAAAACATAAAGTTGTGAATCCAGGTTTTTGTGAAAAAAAACGAAATCTACTCGCGTACCACCTGAAAGACCTTCGCGTACCACTAGTGGTACGCGTACCACAGGTTGGGAACCGCTGGTTTAAACAAACCATGGTTGTTACAAAGAGTCCAGTTTATGTACACCTAGCAATGCCGGGCGAAACATAAATGTTCTATTCAAATGAAAACCTTAAATTGATAGCTTGTGGTTTGCCATTGCAGGTCTTTGCTCATTTGTTTTGTGGTATTGCGCCAAATTGAGTTAAACTGCTTGACATTTGGAAAAGCTAAAAAAGCTTAGTTAAACTGAATATTTACTCATACATTTTACCGAGAATTTTGAACATGCCTAAAAAAGTTCCACGCCTTGTTTTTTTCGTTTTTTAGCATCATTTTTGGGTTGGGTGGTGATGTACAGCGCACCGCAGTCAGTGTGTTGCTTACTACTTCAATTTTATTACAGAGTACAGCATGGCATACTTGGTACGTATGATAACTGACGACAATCTGAATTTCCTATTCGGAGTTTTTACACAAATAATCAACAAACCAGAATTACAGAATGTTCCGATTGTCATTTATTCTGTTTCTGGACCAACAAGATCCGGAAAATCATATTTGTTGAACGTGTTTCATCATTTGATGCGTGATCATCCTGTTTATGTAAGTAATTACGTTAATCATATCCTTATAAATTAATTATAATTATGATTTAATTATATTATTTCCATTTTCAGTTCTGCTTTTGTAATAATTGGTTACAAATAACGTGTACTTCGCTGATGTATTTTCATGTACCATTAGTTATTCTCACTTGCGCTTTAAGACAGTCTGGCTAAGTACAATACCATGAAGGATAATCTTTTTGCTTTGCAGAATGAAAACAGCCCTCAAGAGTTGCAGCAAGTTTTTAGGTCTACTAGACAAGTTGAACCGGAAACTGATGGAATATATATGACTACCAAACCATTCTACAAGAGTTTTGATGACCAACAGGTTCATAATTTAAAATAACATACTATTTTTGGTTCAACATATACTTCTATAATTTAAACTTACTTACATCCTTTGATTTCTAATAAAAAGCAAAAAGCAATGGTTGTGTTTTAAGACATACATGAAAAATATGACAAGTGCAAAATTATACGAGTATAATTTTTTATACGAGTATAATTTTTCTGCTCTAAAATAGTTTGCTCTTCTTTTCCCAAAATAACTTAAAAATGTCTATCAATCAGGAATAATGTAATGATTCTGTGGTTTCATTCTTACTAACAGAGAAAGCTCTATTCATACTCAATAATTTCAAAAACATTATCTAAGATTGCACATGTCAATCAAAGTCAATAAGGATTCTATTATAGGTTGCAATATTTCTCATGGACACACAAGGAATTGAAGCAGCGGACAAAATAGAAGACAGAGAAGCTTATCTCTTCGCGATCAGCTCAACACTTAGTTTTATGCAAGTGATCAATGTAAAACATGATTTTAGGTGGACCTATTTTGACACGTACGCTGTAAGTAAGAACATTAACTTGTAAACGATTAATTATCCAAACTATAACCACTTTATTTATTTCACAGGCTCTTACTTTGTACACAAAGCATTTGGAAATCGGAAGCGACAAGGTTTGTGTTTTTCTGAATGAATAATACATTTCTTGACGGCAATTATGCAGGGTTAAGTGCAGTCATTTGAAATGGGGTTTGACGACACGATTAAAGGGTTCGATATCTTGCATCGATTTTTCACCAGTTTTCGAATAAAAAAAGGGCTTAGTGACATCTGACTTACAGATTATCTGATTATATTTTTAAACTCATTAGACAAAACGATTAATGACTGTGGTGAGAGACTGGGAAAATCCTTGGAAATATCCGTATGGGTACGTGGGAGGAAATCGTTATCTCCAGGTAGGATGCAAACATTTTTTTACACATTTTCAGACTTAAAAATTGACACTTTTAGTTTTATTAACTGGTGACTTTTTACTTTAGTACATCTACCGAAAGTAGTGAGTTTTATTTTCCCGCACGTAATAGCTGTTTGTAACACTTTACAAAATATTGTTTTTAAACATTGCTTTGTGTTTTCCTTAGGATGTAAAACGGAAACCAGATCTTGCACGACAGGTTTTATGTATGGACGACACTTATTCAACTTTTGAATGTTTTCTTGTGTCTCATCCTGGAAAAAAGATAGCAACAACTAATACGAGGCTAATTGGAGGTAAACGAATTATAAAATGGCTGTGTTAGCTGCTATAAACTTTCTAACCACTTGTTATGGCCCCTCCCTGAAAAGTTACATTTTATTTTCCCACTTTTTTGTTTTGTTTTTTCTCTGAAGTATTTAATACTCTTTTGCCATAAAATGTTTATTGGATTCGAATGACCATTTTACCAATTGTAGATGTACCACATGTTTCTTTTCGACTTAATAGCCCCAGTCTTACCCCGCTATCTCTAAAGTGTCAGAGGTTTTTCATTCGACAACTATTTTCATAATTTAATTACAGACATAGACATGGATACTTGGCAACAAATGAGAGTTCTGCACCAATTGCTGTTTTCAGAGGAAAATATTGCACGAGCAATCGAAGAAGCTCCAAAAGGAAGTGAATTTCTTCAAATAGCTCGAGATTTGCAAACTACAATAAGTGCTGCTCAACTTAATCCACCTGAAGCTTCATTTGAGGTTAAAATAAGTTTATGTGCCATATATGTTCATGTTAAAATGTGAATCAAAAATGAAAGAAAAACTATCTTTAAAAATTCTTTGTGCGGTGTTTCCAGCAAGAGAAAATTCTTTTTCTATTTTTTTCTTAAGTATTTTGGCCATTACGTTTTAGCTAACGTGTTGGCAATTAAATAACCGTATAATGCAATTAACAAAAGCCTTCTTTAGATTTTCTTCGACAATGAGATGATAAAAAAGTCGGAAGTCTGCTTTGAACAATACAAATTAGAAATTGAGCCAGTACGTATAATTGACACAATTTACACATAATGCCTTTTTACTATAGATCGCATATTGTTCTTTTTTTAGTTCCGAGAAAGAAGTGGAAACGCTTTTCAGTTGAGGCACGAAGTTGCGGTAGCAAATGCCAAAGCCAAGATGTCAAATGATGTGATCGGAGACATCAACAAATATTTAAATCTTTTAGATGAGAAAATAACAGCGGAGTATGAGGTTTGTACGTCATAAATCCTTATTTGTTGAATAAGAAAATTAGCATATTAAATTCATTTAAAACAGATACATCAAGTTACGAGTTTTTTTATTTTCTATTTGTTTTGTAAAGTAGTGTTTCCTACCAACTGGCTGTAGTTTTTGCATTTTACGTCTGCTCAAGGCAACTGTACAAAAATAGTCACCTAGATGGCTTGTTGTCAGTAATATTATAAAAGCCAAGCTGAAAAAAATGTTGAAACACACCAAGTGATTTTTTTGGTTGCTGCTCTGTTTCACACGACCTGATTCACAATTTTAAAACGTTTGATGTTAGTTTAATCTACGTGAAGAAAGTAGCTGTAACAAATGAGTTTAACATGTGTATAACACCTAGACATTTTTTTCAGATAATTATTGGTATTCATATGACACAGGAATTTGTTGACAAGTGGAACGTCGAAATAAAAAAGGTAAATTGAACAAACTTTCGAACAAAACATGGGTTGTTCAAATGTGTAATTGAACAACAAAATCATACAACAAACAGTAAGATTGAGTGCAGCAGTTTAATTGATAATAGGTAAATATTTATCGTAGTAATAGCCTGTTCCAATGTTTTTGATCCGTTGTTTAAACATTAGGCCAACTATTTTTATTCGTTGTCCGAACATTTATGTGTCATCACATGTGTCAAGAATTGAAAATATACACAATTTTACAGACACAAGCGAATACCACGCTTTTTGTGTACATTTTTAAAACAGCTCTGTGACCCAATGAAAATCTTTTATAGCCTTCAAATTGGAATCAACTGATTAACAAATAAAAGCTTTGCACACAACTGTTGTGGATGGGGCAGCACAACGAATCATGCGACTTGCATAATATTATACAACACTTAGTAGCACTAACGTACTTTTATTATAGAAAGGGAATTTCTTGAACGCTGAAGTTAAGGACTTCTTTATCAACGAAGGAAGAGTTTACCAGGAAAAACTCACTCAAAGCATACAAAATGAAAATTCACGCGAAGTGGTTATTAAAAATTTACTACGGCTCCTTGCTAATAGCTATATTACTGAAAGAAAAAGGCGCCAAAAAAACAAATTTATAGCTGCATGTATTGGCGCTACAGCCATTGGTGCGGCTGGCGCCGGTGCATCTCTGGCAGCTCTACCAGCTTTTGTTGCCTTTGCTGTTGCTGCAGAAATGTCCACAACGGGTGTTATCGCTCTGGGGGCAGGCGCGATGGGAGCAGGTGGTGCCTTTTTTGGTGGGTTATTTGCTGGCGGAGCAACCAAATACCATCAGTCAAAACAAGATGACAAGCAAACTGATACGGAGGAAAGTGATGACCAATCGACTAGTTCATTTGAAGTAGATGACGAAACAGCACAATTAATTGAAGATCTTGATAGAATTGTCATAAATGATTCACGACTGCTTTTCAGGAACTCTTAATAAATGTTTTTTTAATGGAACAACTTTCTAATGTCGATTGAACGTTTAGTTCACAGATACTCTACTCAACCGCCTGGAAACTGGACGTGCATTAGTTAGTTGTTTGTGTTGAATTGAGACGACACAAAGAAATTTACGTTATAGGTTAGCTCGGTTTGGTAAAAAACTCTAATTACTACCATACTCTAAATATTGCTTGTTGTATTTGCATTTCGAATGTGATCATATTCGTGCTGTCACTGCTGTATATACATCGCATCACGTAGAATAGTAGTGTGCACAAATATAATAAAAACACTTCTGTAAAAAGCCCTTATATAGTCTTTACAATTTTTCCGTTCTCGTTTTCTTCTTTATGCTGTGAAACGTGGGTTTGTCCTTATATTTGGTCAAGCTTCTCATCTATGTCAATTTGGCCAAGAAAGAGTTTTAAGCTTTGCAAACATTTGAAAGCGTGATAAAAACGTTT
>QLIY01002966.1:0-14943 GCA_003260075.1 Phallusia mammillata | reverse complement strand
CTCTCGGCCTCCACTCTAATTGCTCGTGTATTGTCAAAACACTTGGGCTCTTAATTGACGAGGAAACGGTTGGCATGGCTCAAACTATTTTTCGCCTGTCATTTGCACGAGATATTTTTCCTGGACAGATTTCAGTTCTCGCCAAAGTTTTTTGACTCCCTGTCGCCTCAAGTGGCCAGGCTAACTAATGCCAAATATAATTTGTGAATACAGAAGAAGATTGCATTGGGAACAGATAATATGTTTCCATGACAATATTTAACATGTTTGTAAACAAATCTGCACTAGGTTTAACAAAAAATGCACCAATAGCTATTAATGTGTGACATTTGCCCTTTTGTTTATACGCCTATTGTCACCACTCCACGTGCGACCGGGAATTCCCCCAAAAATGATTGCATCTTTTTGTGTATTTATTTGGTTTATTGTATATTGCCTTCTTAATTTTCACGTTTCAGAGATAGATCAAGTATAGGTACAGGGATTTAGTTTTTCTTAGGTTTTACGCAACGACAGAAGGTCGGTATTTTATTTTCAACAACCGCTTTTTGACATGCCTAAGCTAAACCAATGCCAGCAGGTTTGCATTTGGAAATAGTTGCCAGCAAATATCATGAAATTCAAAACACTTATAATATAATTAGGACGTATATGAAAATGATGAGTACTAGAAATAGGGGGGGGGGGGGGGGGGGGGGGGGGGGGGGGGGGGGGGGGGGGGGGGGGGGGGGGCACATTTAAGTGTACTAAGCAATGTACAGTCAACCCAGGCAAACTTTATTAAACCAGACTTGCTGACACCAGTTGCTTCATTGCAACTAAAGCTAAGTCAAACACATATTAACTACCAAATTTGTAAAGTCAATTGACAAAAGGCGATTGTCAACTAATAATTAGGATTGTCTATATTTTCTGAGGTCAACTCAACACAGATCCAAGTTGCCAGTTGGGGAATTACACTATGGTTAGTGATGCGTAAAATAAAATATTGCGGTGTGGGGAAAAGTTGCTTGCAGTCTGCAACTGTCCAGAGAATTATTTTAATATCAAACTGAATTCGATAGCGTGTTAATCCGATAACTTGACGAAAAAAAATTAAACCTTGGAAGTTGGAACAATTTTAAATTTTTATTCGTATTTCTTGACTAGGTGGAATTATTTCTTGCTCTGGTTGAATAAACATCGTCATACGCATATTGTAATAAGTCAAGAACTTCTAATGCGTTTGTTCGTTAACCAGGTTCGCAAGGTAAGGAAACAGCTGCGCCTGACAGAATTTAATAATAGCGAGTATTGATAAACGAATTTTTACTAGGCCTCAGTGTAAGCGATTACCGCCTAGTCAGTTTTAGTGTTGTGCAGTGAATGTTGTACTTGCTATCGTAAGACTGATTTCAACATGTTTTTCTGGCTGGTGGGAGTCCATATATATATATACAAATTTTTCTGTTTATTACAGACTAGATAATCTACATCAAAATCAATTATTTACATAATTAAGCACATAAAAAGCGACATTTACACTAATATCGGAATTACAGGCAACAAAATTATTACATGCATACAAAAAGCACTGGCAAAGACAACAATTAAAGTAAATATTTGAACTGAAGAATTTGAGCTAAATATACTTGAACTGAATGGAATAAACCATATGGAACAAAAAGAAGTGCATTGTGGGGTATAAAAAGAATTTACCAAAAAAGTGAATTAACTTCACACAAAAATACATAAAATGTACAGCTTTAAAACGTGTTATACATTTAAAAGCAAATCAGATATAAGCATAATTAAAAACAGTTTCTTTTATAATGAATTGTTCATCTTTCTACACTTTATACAGGTCATAATGGCCTTTAAAGATTTTCATTTTGTACAGAAATCTTAAACAGGTGAACAGCATGCTTTACAAGTATGTCTTCTGGCAGAAGATCTACCCAACTAAATTCCATATCCCTTTCATCAGCAAAGGGTTCCAAGTAGTACTTGAGTCTACACACAAAAAGTGGGTTTACATGCAAAGTAAACTTGCATCATAGGAATTTTACTGTTACATATGCACAAAATGTTTGCTTAAAGCAGTGGTTTACTAACTTTTATTATTTTTTTAAAATGGCACATGTGGAGAGCTCGTGGTCTTTAGGCTTAAATGCAAAATTACGCATAACAATGATCCAAAATACATAACAATGATCCAAATACAGTTGGTGAAATCACAGACATGACAAAAAACATTACAGTTGTGCACAAACATTTGTATTTTTGTTAGTAGTCGTGCAGTAAAGGCTATTATTTTGCAATGAAGACAGATCTTCATTTCTGCTTTGATTTACACTTATTCAGTGGCACAAACTACCAACGCCAAATAAGATTATAGATGTACTTCAACCTTTTCGCGGCCCTGCAAAATTGCTTCACCCACCCCTAAAGGACTTCAGACCCTAGATTGGGAACCGCTGGGTTAAAGTCTATGTGTTTGCTAATATGGCAACATAAGCAACAAGCTACATTTTGCACAAGCCACTAACCCTGTTTCAGCATTTAAGTCATCTTTCATGATGAGAAGGGAGTTAATTTCCACTTGCAGCTCTTCAACATTGATTTGTGAAAGCAAATCTTTCACACTGACTTGATCTGGAATCAGTTCTTGATGCTCTGTTACAAAAAAATGTTTGACAAACCTTCAGAACCTATGGACAATTCCCATTAATAAAAAAATTTCAAGGCAAACTTGCCAAATTTACAGCCAAGGAGTCCAGAATCTATTAGAATAAATATTGATATTTTAAAGAGATGAACAGTGTAAATTGTAATGGATATGTGGGTGTTTTTGTGTTGCGCTAAGAAGGAGCAATTTGGATGGCACTGAGATCAGGTATGGTATATTGTAGACTGTAAAACATGTTTCTTTAGTGATAGAACTTACAGTCAGCTACAAGAAAGATAAATGGACCTACAGTTTTGGTACTTATAGTAGCTTTACTGCCAAAGCAGAGATCGAGTAGAAAATAGTTGACCAAATCAGACAAACAAATGCACTTCGACTTGTGTTAAAATCAAGTTTGAAAAGTTTTATACAACACACTTTTAACTTTGTTCACCAAAAAGGAAAAGTGAATCCAAAGGACAATGTATTTCACCAACAAGATAAACATATTCATACTGGGATCAGCCCTGAAGCGTCGATCTAGACCAGCGATCATGGCAGGTTCTAGCTGGGTTACAGCCTCCACATTTAAGGTAAACATTTTTCCCAATCTACTATTATCCTGATGAAATGAAGATATTACATTTTTGCCTCTATATTTTAAATACAACTGCCAGAATTTCTTCCTATCTTTCATTGCCTGATTTTGTTCCTAATGAGGTTTAGTATAAATTTGTATCAGTATTTTCAACCGATATGGATTTTGTTATCCTTTACCTGGTTTAACAATGTTACAGAATGGTTCCAGGCTCTTCTCACAATACTTAAGAGATCGTTGCCAAGAAAACCACTCAAACAATGCTCTTGTGTGGCAAAGTTTTGAAGAATTAGGAATTAACTCGGCCTCTTCTGGGGACAGCATCAAATCTTTTCTGATGTAAGTGTTCAGATCCATGTTTTCATCACTTTTCATCTAAATTCAAGACAACACTTATTCATATAAGATTTTGGATTTTTGAGACCATGTTAACTTGACTTATCCAAATTTTACAGGAGTTGCCTGCTGGATGCATTGAATATGGTCAGGTAGGATTGTTTATAATACTAGTTAGTACCACAACTATATTACCAGCTGGTGCTGGGTAAAAGAAAAGTTCTCATGATCTCTTGACATACATACTAAAAGTAGCAAAGCAATTTACTTACATTGGATAAGTACTTGACAACAAGCGTTAGGGTTCGAACAGCCTCACATATGGCAGGCATAGGTGCAAACCTCTTCAGGTCTTCAAGTTTTTGAACAAGCTTAACTGAAAGCTTTACCTGACAAAACGAAGTAAGCTGATGTACTTGGTTAATGAAAAAAGCAAGGATGTGTGTTAGCTTACAAGCTGTAAGTTTGACTGTTTTGTTAGTACGGTCTTATTGACCCTTGCACTATAAAGCTATAGACAAGGTAAACCATAACAAAAAACATCAGTGATTGCATGTGTTAAATTTACATGATTTCAGGGTGATCAACAACCCCTGATTAAAAAGACCCACAAAATTAATGTTTCTCATTCCTGATGGAAACATCATGTTAGTAAAATGGAATTCTAACCAATATTTAGTTTGGTTATTTCATCTCAATAAAAAAAGCAAAATAAAAGACATAATAGATAATTAAGAGAACTTTGGCACCTTATTCAAATAGAATGAATAGGTTACATAAATACAAAAGTAGTTAATATTAAAATGGAAACAAAACTCAAATCACCTGCTTTACATTCCTTTGCAACATTTCAAATTCTTTTGCCATGCCAGTGTCTTGTAGAAACTCAACACAAGGAACACTCTATAAAATTATGAGGAAAATATTGGGTAACTTTATTATAACTAGAAGGGTGACTTAGAACATTTTGCCATTGCACATGCACTATGAACTATTTTGAAACATTAATATATGTTTATTACCCATACTTTTTTCATCACTTCGTTTTATAAACTTAGTTGTTTCTACAGGAAAAAACTCAGGGGTGCCCACACATGCAAAGTTGTAAATAATACTTTTCAAGAAATAACCATGAGAAAGTTTGGTGTTCCAAGGTCAAACATAGTAATTAATACTGTGCTTGAATAATCATGCAATGTAAAGTACAAACTCACCAAATTCTGACACTGTTTAAAGTTTGTACTATTTTATGTCCTATGTCAAAGGAAAGAAAGGGTAAATGTTGGGGCTGCAGGGTAAAACACACACCTACAAACAGCAAATTTTACACGCTATGTAAATTTTACTTAATATTGGAAAAATTGTTTGTTGGGGCTATGGGGTAAAATACAACAACCAACTATAAAAGGCAAACTCTACAAACTGTCAAAATGTCATCCAATTTGGACATTGTTTAAAAATTTACCCATTTTAAGCGACTGGTGGGGTAAATACTGGGATGTCAAAAACAAATGGCACATTTGCATACCATCTCAAATATACAGTGTCTTTGCCCTTACTAAAAACAGATTAAAAACTTGCGAGTTAAATAGTTGAAAGTGACTTTTTTATATTCAAACTGTTTCGGTTTCTACTTTAGTACTGTTTTTGTATCTAATGTCAACCAACACAATAGTTGTAAACCGACCTTCCCATCAATCAGCTTCTTGTGCATGATGTATCGTTGTAGAATCTAAAAATCAAAGTGAAAAACCTGTAAATGAAATGTTTGTAGCACAGAAAACTAAATAGGTATTGTTTGCTTCGTTTTCCTATTTATTGTAGTGATATTTCTCAACAAGCAATTTCGCCAACCTGTTTTTCTAGTGCTGATATCCTGTACACAATTTCATGTTTTGACCCTGATGGAGTCCTTGTGGCTTCATATTGTGCATTAGCCAAAATGTAAGGAAGAAAAACTTGCTCGTTTTTGATGGAAATTATGTCACTTGATAAGAGTTCAGAAATTTTGACTTCCTTAAATCTTAAAGAAGACAAAAAAAATATTTTTTTTCAAAGACAGTCAGATTTTTTTTCTTCAAATGCAATCATAATTTTTTAGATGCTTTTCAAAAAATATAAATCATTTGTGATAAAATTGAAACTTAACAGATGTCAAAAATCTATTTACTTTGGTGTTGGGTTTAGCATCTCTGTACATTCCAACAAAAGCTTATTTTGTTGCTGGATAACATATTGGGTGAACAGCAGCGCACATTGGCCTCTGTCCACTGGACTCGGTAAAAACATTGACACTGGGCTTTTAAAGTGTAGGTCTTGTTCAAAATATTCACTTGGTAGATGCGATCCAATTTCCGTTTGTAGTTGATGTCTTATCTGCCGGTGACAAGGTACATCAATGCAGCTTTTTTATTATTATTTTTTAGGTAACTGGTGCTATCCGAAATAACAGAAAAGTTAATTATTATCATTTGAACCTCAACTTAAAAGGACTTGATCTATGTCACTAATAGTGCTGCTCAAAATATTTTACCTATGCTATAGGTGAGCCTTGGGGAAAAACGTTTGAGCAACACTGCACAAACACAAAAGACTAAAGAAAAAACAAACACAAAAAAGAAGGTTAGAGTAAACATGTTATTACAATTTTTATTGGGTGTGGTTATGTGTACTACAACAAAAGTGAGTTGGTATTTTGTATTAGTACCTAAAAGCAATTGGGTGTGGACTGAAGACTGTCGTGATACTTTGAAAACCTCAACTATACCAAACATACATCCTCGAAATTTTGTTGTATAATTATAATAGAGAAATATTTGTGCCAGTAATTGTGTACATCTATGCTATTTTAGTTTTGGTTTACCTGATTCCAAAGGTTTAGATAGATGCTGAACTTGTCTTTGGATATAATACAGTCACTTGATTGCAAGTATTTTTGTACAGTAATGGCGTTCACATCTTTTGCATCATACCTTTGTCGATATCTAAACATACATTTTAATGTTGGTGTATCTTCAACAGTTCTAAACAGAAGTTGATCATAAGTGATTGTTTAAATATGTTTAAATGCTTTGGTTATTTGTTGTTTGATTGTATGCAAGTCTGCAAGACTTGAAGCACAAAATGGTCTGTAAACACCTGGTGAAAAATACAAACACCATGTTACATTGACAAACCTTTCAACCAGTGCTGTTTGTATTTCCAGTATAAGTTCTAGGTGGCAAAGAAGTGGAAGAGTATGGCTTTCAATAATGATCTGCAAAACTGCTCCCTCATCTGAAACAACACCAGAATTACTGTTGCTTCACCACAGAACCATTTGTAAGCAATCTTTTTAAATATGATATGGTGTGTCAATTTTTGTGTTTTAACCCATAGTCTGTACATGTATGTAAATTGGAACTTAAGGTTAATAACGAATAATAGTAAAAACCAGAAAGGTGGCTTAGCACATTTTTGCTATTGCATATACACTATAACCTATTTTGAATGTTAATCTGCTACACTTACTTATGGGGGGGGGGGGGGGGGGGGGGGGGGGGGGGGGGGGGGGGGGGGGGGGGGGGGGGGGGGGGGGGGGGGGGGGGGGGGGGGGGGGGGGGGGGGGTTTACAAAGTTGAAAATAATTCATTTCAAAAGACAACCATCACCAAGTTTAGTGTTATAATGTTTGGCTTAATCATGGTTTAAAAGCACAAACTATGCAAATTCAGACATTGTTTTAAGTTTGTCCTATGTAATGTTATATTTCGAACAAAAGAAAGGTTAAACAGTGACGAAATAGAGTACAATGCAACACTTGACAACTATAAACAACAAAATCTACAAGCTGTTAAAACAAATTAAACAATGCTGGTAATTGAAACTTAAAGCTGGAATCACCCAGTCCATTGCTTGGTGGATAAAGACTAAAAAGCCTTATAGCAATACATGTAAGTTCAGAAAAACCACTTAGTCGTTCACCCTTTGGTTTTGAAGATATATATATATTTCGCTATTACAGCATCATCAGTATCTTATTCAAATAGAACCTATTTAGATTTATTTTAGATTATAAGTGGTTTTTCTGAACTTACAAATTAAACATTATTAAATAAAATCACTATTTTTAGGGCTCTAGCGGGGTAAATATTGGGGTTATAGGGTTAAACACAATGATCAACACCTATAAATGGTACACTCTACAAGCTATCCAAATTTCAGCCAATTGAGACTGTTTAAAAATTCACCCATTTTAGGGGTGTAGCGGGGTAAAAACTGGGGTTATCAACACAAACAAAGTGGAAAGCATATATGTACCATCTGTGTAAGTTTCATCTAAATCAGGGGTGCTCTCAAGATCGACTTTTGAGGTATTCAAACTCTCAGGATCAACCATTTTAATAAAAATCAGCAATATACTACAAGACTATGTGTTGATTAGCAAGGATAATCAACTTGCATTTTTCCCAGCCCAGTTTTGCGCTTTGGGTATGATTTGCGCTACTTATAAACTTGATCTAATACTTTGAAATACAATATTGAGAATAAAGTTTAGACCAAATTACCCATTTAATTGAAATAAAGAGAGCAACCACCAGTACAAAGTAACAATTACTGCAGCAAATAATACTTTTGTGACATAACAATGAGCCTTCTGAGCATTTGTGTGAACAGATAACATAATCTGATGAATAATTCTCCTAGTAAGGTCATCCATGTACAAGGACACTCCTCAAAAACGTGTTACAAAGCAACTATATATTTTATACAATTTTCTGCATCCCTTGCGATTGACTTGAAATCAGTTAGGGATCGACGGGTTGGGCACCCCTGCTCTAGACCCATCAAACATTTGATAGCAAGACAAGTCGGACAAACTTTGAAAGAAAAAAACAAATAAATCAAGTAAAATCAATATGTGTAATCATTTTTATATTTAGAAGGATAAATCTTTAGTATGAAATGTATGTTTATTGCCATGACAAAATCTTTGGGGTAAATCCAACTTTTACCTGTTTTGCTGGTCACTGTTCCACTTAGGGTTTGGCGTAGGTGTTCAAGGGTTATGTTGATGTGATACTGCCACAATGATGGATGGTTCCAGGGAACAACGTCAGCAACAACATCATTTTGTGTCTCTCCATTTGGTATTTCAAACACAAGACTAAGAGTAATTTTTAACAGTTTGTTTTTTAGCAACTATAAATAAAGCAGAGAAACTTGTAGGTGCAAAGACCCACCAGTAGATGTGTTTTTTACAAATGTAAGCTGTTTAAAGTTAGGGCCATGCAGTTCGTACTTAAATGTTGAAAAAACTTTCTGCTTGCAACTTACTTTTCTATTTTACTGTTTTTGGCTTTTAAAACCAAATTTCTTGCTTCATTGATCAGTCTGTCTGCTTTTGCAAACATTGGTGTAAGATAGGAATGCTGAAATTCAGTTTCCCAGTTTTCTCTGGATTTCATTGATGAAAAGCCCACTTTAGAATTATTGTTTTTTTCCTGCGGTAACATATACAGTTGTTGGCATTTTACCAGATTGTAGAGTAAGGATGGGCTGAAAATGAGTTAAAAATGAAAGCTACCTGCTTTCTTACATTGAAAACTCCAGCTTGGTTAGACAAAGGCTGGATTCACTATCACATGGGGGGGGGGGGGGGGGGGGGGGGGGGGGGGGGGGGGGGGGGGAAATATAATTGATAAAATTGAAAAAATACATTTGATAGCAGAGGTCTCAAACTAACAGTTTTTTGAGAACCAATAAAACCTCAGAAGTAACCTGGGTCTTGCGATAGGAACTTTATAAAACAAAATAGCACTTGGTTTGAATCCAGGATGTCTATTGTGTTCAAGTTTTTTTTCACAATAACAACAAAAATGGATTTAAAATGAACACAATCTGTAAAAACAGTGACATACAATGATGCAACAATTGTAATAGCTTTTGTTCACAGAATGCCAGTGCACTATTCTCAGAAAAATCTATTCTCACTCTTGCTATATTCAATGTAAACACATTAATAAGCATTATGTTGACTTGAGTATTTTAATCACTACCCAAAAAACACATAAAAAAATTAAAATTGTAAATTTAAAAATCAAATGCAGGCTACAGGCCTATTGTTTGAGAACTAGTAGTAAAGCAGGTATTGTACCTAAAACTGCAGGCTTAGCTTGACTTTTCAGTTATTACTACGTAGGGTAACTTTATATGAACCTTTGATTGTGATATTTGCACAAACTGTTACAAATTTGCTCATAACTATGTTATGGCCAGATTGCGCTGGGCTACTCTTTTGTCTTGTTAAGTTCAGACCTACTAAAGTCATTAATTTAATTGTGTTGGATCATTTATTGTTTTTCAGGCATTACATATTAGGATATGTGTGTTGTAGTGTAACTACCTCTGATTGTGATATTTGTGGGGGGGGGGGGGGGGGGGGGGGGGGGGGGGGGGGGGGGGGGGGGGGGGGGGGGGGGGGGGGGGGGGGGGGGGGCACACTTTTGCCCATTGAGTTCGCAAGTTGCTGCAAGTCTTTTTGAAGATGTAAAATAAGAATGCTTTTTGCATCAGCAATCTCATTCACTCCAAACATACTGTGAAAAGAAAGAAATCAGCACTAGTAAACAATGCTGCTATACTTTTAAAACAAATTAATTATCTCAATTAATTTAACTAATTTAAGATTTAAATATTAGCAATTTCAAACAAAATGGTATTTTAGCAGAAAAATCAAATATTTATATGCTGTAAAAAACTGAAGTCTTACAATAAGCTTGAATAAACCATTTAGTTTAAAATCTCTTAATACCATCTGTTTAGTACCCAATGGACCAGCTTCTATGCTTCACACGATTAATAAACAGGCCAGTATATTAGGTTGCTGATTTACCTTTGAATGTCTGAATTTTCCACATTAACCAGCAAGTTGGAATGTAGAAGAAATCTGATGACGCAGACACTCAGTTTGCTGCATTGTCGTTCAGGGGTAGATTGCTCACCACGATCTTCAGGTGGTGGTAACTTATATCCAGCTTGACTTGCTTCTGTCAGTTCACCAGCTTTGTTTCCAGGCATGAGATCACCTTCCTTTTTTCCAGTGCCTCCGATTGGCTGCTTGCATTCAGGACACAGTGCAGTAAGGACAACTTTTGTGCAATCACCAACAAAGTAAGGGTGGTTGTTTGGGCAAAAGTACATTTTTGGTGGTCTATGGAATATGCTAATCCATGATTCAACCAAAGTTTTTACTTTAAAATATGAAGATTCTGTCATTGTGGGCAAAAAAGCTTTGCATATATTTTCATCTTTGCCCAGATTATGTAAATGAACTAAAAGATCGTCGAAACATGAGGCTGTTGCCATAACAGCAGAAATTACCAATTCTGACAAAATGTTACCCAAAAAATCATCTTTCTTGCTAATTGTTGGCATTTGTTGCAGTAGCTCATATGATGCATCATAAACTTTGTTACTGATAAAGGAATTTTGCTTCAATCTGTTAAGTATGGATCTGGCAGTTGAAAGTTTTGTTACATTTTTACCAGTATTAGATTGTGTTGCTGTCCACAATATGGTGCCAAGAATTACTTGCATTACAGATTGTCGGTTTACATTACCCAAAATAGCATCAACAATAGGCTTATCTTTGTGTTCAATTTCATTTAGTTTTTGTCTGGTAGTTTCAACAGCTTTACCGAAAACTGTCAACAGGCTTGTCAGTTCGTCATCAGTATCAGTGTGCAAATAATAGGGAATAATTTTCTTTAAGTGCTCATGCTTGAGCAACTGTCGAAACATACCAATTCCATAGCGTCGACAAAAAATTTTTGTTGTGAAGGTTTTTACATTTTCAGAATCTATTTCTGACAGGCTTTGTATGTTGTTGTACAAGGATTTATCTTCCTCCCCATTTTCTAATTCCTGGTACATTTGGGCAATCACAGTCTGCAAAATGTATCGTAAATTTGCTACCACATCAAGATGCTGCAACTGGCCATCAAAATCTTCATTCTGTACTTTGAAAATTTGTTCTTGCAAAAGATGTGGCATCGATATATTTTCCATTTGCTCATGCAATGAGTCTTCAATACAACGAATGTAAACCATCATCAGTTCCTGTTTACTTTCCAGCACCCGACCAACAGTTGTGAAATGGGATTCTAGTTCTTCTTGGATTTCAGTACGGTCATAACGGAGCAGCAACTGCAGAATAAACGACCTCACTGTTGGTGTGTCGTCAAGTGCTGATGATTGTAGTGGAGACAATTTTCGTGTTGCTTTATCTTGGATCACAAGATTGTGCAAGGCATCAGTAACATGTTTCTTAGCATCTGCCTGAATGGCCATTGAGCCTGGAGCTGGAAAGCAAAGCGTCGAAAGGTATTCTAAGAAAAAACTTGTGCAGTTTCCTGAAAGTACATCCATGTCAGATTTTTGCTCTGGTGAAAAGACAGAAGGTTGAAACTCAAAATCTTGAGGAATCTCAGCTCTGCATGTTGGACAACAACGGTCCATCCGAAGGAATTCAGTGCACTTTAGGCACATGAAGTGTTTACATGGCAGAATCACTGGATCAATTACTTTTAAACGACTACACTGTTTGCATGCATAATCTTGCCAGCCAACTAAACACTTAAGTTGGATTTTGTTAAAACTTCCATTCAAGCTTGCGACCAGGGTGTCTAGGTACCTCTTATTGTTTAAGCCATTGTTAATCGCAGCTTTCCACAAGCTTTTTGAGGAAGGTAGAAGAACTTCAATGTAGCCCCTGTATGCTTCTTCATTTAAACCAGCGGGGACAAGTTGTTCCAGAAAGAGTGCACCAAACTCCAGAGCCTTCCAAGTTTTTTGTTGAGCCTCAGTTTCAGGGTTTTGCAAAATTGATTCTGCAACTGACCCGATTTCTCTGATTAGAGAAGCCCAATCATGATAGTCTTTAACTGTTTTTAGCTCATCAGACTTTTGTTTGATTAAGTCCAAAGCATAACTAAATACTTCCAATTCAATTACCATTTTAACTTTTCCCTTTTGCTTCTTTAGCCATTTGTCAATGTTGTTTTTTGTCAGCAAAATTGGAAAAATTTTTAGGACAAAAGCCACTTGGTTTAACTTTTGATAAAACTGTGTCATTAGAACAAATAACAAAGCAGGGATATTGCTTTTGTTTGTAATATCATCATCTTGGTCACTTTGCTTTTGCCCATGAATACTGATCAAAGCATCTCCAATGAATTGATACTCTAGTGGTTTCCCTGATCCACATTTGTAGTGCAGATGCACCAGGTCATGGACAAAACATTTCAAAACCTGAGCAGCCTCAGTGTCAAAAGTGTATTGTAGCAACCCATTCAGTTTTGTGCCGTTTAATTTGGTGTGAAAGTGCTCAGAAGCATTTTGCTGATGTTGTAAAAGTTCCCAATGTTTCTGGAAATGTCTCAGAAGTTTTCGACTAAATGGAAATTGGCAAACAAAGTTTTCTGACCCTTTGATAACAAACTGCTGCACTTTGTCATAGTTGTCCCATGAAAGTCCACAAACCACTTTCTCCATAAACATCTTTATCCAAACCCACTTAAGGTGTCGATTAAAGTTTGAAGTAGATGGACCCCAAAGTATGTCAAGGTTCTGATCCTCGTCTATTTCACTGATGATGTAAGCCAACATGGTGGAAGCAATTTTCTTCAAATAAAACCACAGAGTTTTAGTAAAGCTTCCTCCTTCCTGGAGTGCTGTTGGGGATGCTGCTAAATTTGAAATCCAGTTTAAACCCATTCCCTGATCTTCTCTTTCGTTTGTCAAATTAACTACGGTTTGCTTGATGAGATTGACAAATTCCCGACAAAAAATTTCATCAGTAGAAAATGCTGCAAATAAGTTACCATATCTGCTGACATCGGCTGATGGAAAATCTGGTTTGAGTTTGGTTATGGCCAAAGGTAAGGAATGGCAAAGTAATTGGTTAAGATCGATCAAAAAATCTGGATCAGCAAAGTTGGTGCATCTTTTCTGCCCATAGTTTCTGTGTGATCTAATTTGAGCTCCAAAAGCAAACAGATCTCCTAAACAAATGTTTCGGATTTTGCTTGGTGGACCCAAATAATCTGTGGTTACTCTTAGCTCATCAACATACACATTGCTCCACTTTCCACTCATGTAACTTTGGACTTCATTTCTTTTTTGCGCAGAATGTCGCTCAACAGTAAAGAGAAAGGCAACAATGAGGCGAGCGTTGTGTGATTTGAGTTCATCTTCCTGGTTTTGAAGTACATTTGTTACTGAATACTTGGCACAAGCTGTAAGATGTAGTGGTGTGTGAGCCTGTGGACACTGGATAAGCAAAATGAATGTTTGGGGGGGGGGGGGGGGGGGGGGGGGGGGGGGGGGGGGGGGGGGGGGGGGGGGGGGGGGGGGGGGGGGGGGGGGGGGGGGGGGGGGGGGGGGGGGGGGGTATGATAAAGTTTCGAATTTTTTCAGAAAACTCATTAGCTGTTTTAAACTGTTGCAAAGTGATAAGCATTATTGCATATTTCTGCAAACCCAATGAGTTTTCTAAAATTCTTTGGTCAGTTTGCGATAGGATATGTGAGAACGAGGTTACATCTATCAACAAAATACCTGTCTCCCAATGGGAATCACAGCAACTTTTAAGCAAAGTAAACAAGTTGTCATGATGTTGGTTTTCAAAATATTGCTTTTGCCATTTTTGAGCCTCCATCCAGAGCCCAGAGCCTTCCAAGCGTAACACACTGTCACATGTTGCTGTGTTTAAGAGCAGGGTTTGTGCAGATTCATAGGTCTTGGTTACTTTTCCAGCGGCCATGACTGCAGATCCAGATGTGTCATCCATGTACCCAACAAAACTGTCTTGTTTAGTAAACTTAACTTCCTCCTTGTATTGAGATTGATTGATGTGTGAGAATTCTCCAACCCATTTCTCTAATCTTTCAGCAATTGTCTTTTGTTGAGGATTTAGAAGCTTTTTTGTGGTGAAAATGTGTTTCTCAAGTCTGTTAATGAGAGGAATTGGAAACTCCTCATAAACAACATTCTGATTTTCCATAATGATAAGCCGAAACTCTTTATGCACACGGCATTTTACCCTGTGACCACCGAGACCAAGATCCACATACCTCTGTCCTGCAAATGTCACATAATGCTGGTTTAATGCGTCATACAAAGATTCATAAAGATCCTTTAAGTTTAGCAAGAGAACTGTGTTTCCAGCTTCCATGCACATCTTGATTCGGTTGATGTTGCGACATTTCTCAGTGTAGTTGTTGTCTTGTGGAAAGCTTGAGCCAAAAACCACCTTAAACTTTTGTGTTTCAGTGACATTTGCAAGAAGATCTACTGCTGCCAAGTGATTGGTCATCAAAAG
>QLIY01002964.1:0-14955 GCA_003260075.1 Phallusia mammillata | reverse complement strand
TGTTCTTTTGATTTGTGTTTTGAATGCATCGTTGCACATTTCCACCGTACGGTTTTTCCCCTGTTTTGAGACAAAATTAAATAGGAGTCCAATTTCGTCATAATTCTGCGTTTCATATAAATAAACAGGAATATTCTTGGTTGATACATTTTAACATCCTAAGATGAGAATTCTTTTGTTTGTGATAACTTGAAACTACAAACAAGTAACTATAATACGAAAATAATTCTCTATTTTGTTGTGTTTCAAATATTCCTACGTATTTATTTCTTATCAAGTTGGATTTGGATTTGTGAATCCGTGAACTGCGAGATTATGTAAAAAATATCTGAAAGATATCCTGCACTTTGCTACAAGCACAAACACTTACCGATACACATTGAAAGAAGAATCAACAGCACTGTAATTATTAATTGAATTATAATGCAACATAGATAATCTGTTACCTGCAATTTGACGTCACAATACAGTCACATTTATGTGACTTTAAATTGAAAAACGAAAAAAAAACCTCACAGTACATAATGCATCATTGAACCCTTTCAACCATAAAGCGAACTTTTAGGTATTTTGTATCTTAACTTGGCATTAACAATTCTGCTAACATATAGTTTTGGGTTGGGTTATTTTAACTTTATACTGACCTCGGCCGTTTTCTGCCTCTTACCGAACCTCAAAACCATATTTTAACAAAATCGGAATCATGAAATTGGGGGGGGGGGGGGGGGGGGGGGGGGGGGGGGGGGGGGGGGTCCTTTTAAAGTAACACAAACACTGTTACTTTTTCAACTAACTAATCCGACTCAAATTGTGTGGTTTGATTTGCAATTTGTACAGCAAAATGAACCAAAATATTTCGATATATATGACTCAATCTGCTTTTAACTTGTTTTCTTGTAACACCAAAAACACAGACTGATTTCAGTGTGCTGAAAGCTTCAGTTTACTATGATTATCCGTAACTTGCATCATCTGTTTTGAGTACACGTTGGTTCAGGACTATTTGTTTAAAAGTACAGTTTTATGACTTGCTTAATCACAAATTCTGCAGCTGTATCTAAAAAGTTTTCTTAGACTAAAACCATAAAATGATGTAAGTTTTGAAACATGTTTTTAAAAAATCAATGTTTATTACATTAACAAGACAATATAATAAACAGGGCAAAGTAAATTCATAAAAACTTATGAAATACAAAAACTAGTATCCAACCTCGGTTAAACCGGATTTGGTTAATCGGGAACAAAAGAACAACAAATACAATAGATAGACTATAAGCATGGCAGAATGTATAACACACAATTTTTATGATTTTTTTCACACAAATGAACCTAATTGTAAACATAAGATGGTAAAGAATGAAAAAAAGTTAAATATAAGAGTGGAAAAAAAAGCAAAGGCATAAACTAGATACACACAAATTTTGTTATTGCATTTCCAATTTGTGAAGCCCATGCAATTCAAACTATGCTATTAAGTGGACAATTTTCTAAACAAGTTTCAGGATACATTCACATGCATTTAAATATATTATGTAATTAACCAAATTCGCAGGTGCAAAATTGCCTGTAAAATAAAAGGCTACGATGAAGTACAATAAAATACTTTGTACGTCGAGATTTTGTAAAACTATTTGCAAAATAATTTACAATGCCTACAATTTTTAGCACTGTTTGCTTTAAGATACTGAAGATGCCTATTACTTAGGTGAAATATATATGTCTAAATAAAACAGTGGCTGACTTTAGACTGGTCAAAGTCTTCAGTCTGATAATTAACAATGCTGCCAACATTCAGATGGGAAGCATTTAAACCAACAATAAACAAACAATGTCCATTGGATAACTTTGACCCATATATCTTTCCATACATTTGCTGCAGCCGATTTGATATCTCTGATGGTTGTGTCTATTTTTGTGTCTGAATAAAACATATTTATTGCATTTCATTCTTTGGCCATCACTAAAGTATAAACTTAAAGTAACAAATCACGAAACATCTTTGAATCATTTCATTATTTCATTTTTATATTATTTCAAAAAAACAAAAAAAAACAAATTGCAATAGAAGTAATATTGCTGACCATTAGATGGAAAGCATTTAAACCAGGGGTGAGCAAACGGGAGCCCATGGGCCACAATCCGGCCCGCCAAGCTATTTATGGTAGCCCTCGCCAACACACTGATTTAGAGAAAAATGTAATTCTTCTGGAAATTCTGCAAATTTTTCCGATAGTTTTTGGTAAATCTCCTAAGTTGCTATACTATACGTAACAAGTATAAGCTAAACCACCATTTTCCAACCACTGGGCCATACAACAGTTTGCAAGTACTTCACCGAAAGTGACGTAATAATTCCCTTTGTTTAGTAAACAATTATTTTGTTGTGAAAGCCATTGTTGCATCGAAACTCAATATGTTTTAGAAAATAAATGTATTTATGCTTGAATTATTTTAAGAAGAATTTTAAATTTATTGTGTACATGAAAAAAATCTATGGCCCTCGCTTGATGTCCGAAATTGGTTATATGGCCCACCAACAAAAAAGGGTTGCAAACTATGTCCATATACTATGTAAATTATAATTGGCGGAAAGTATCAAATAACTAAATGATTAGAAAATATTAAAAAAATAAAAACATTTTAGTGCTTTGCACAAAACCAAATTGCTGATGAGGAGAACTAACAAAGCAATAATGCAATATTTCCAAAAAAAATAAAACACAAATTTAAAAGTGATATGATATGGTTGGTGACAGAACAAGTACAGTGATTTGTTAGTGTAAGTACTTACAATTCCGGCATTTACTGTCTTGTGAACAGTTTTATGAGGTGCATATGGGAAAAAAGCCTCTTTCTCTATGCTACAAATTTTAATCTTATATCTTACAAGTGAGGGACAGCTTTGAAAGGCAATGTTAAACTAATACAAATTGTTCTGTTTGAGGTATGCTGAAGGTGACAACAGTGATTGTTGAAATGTCTGCATGGTGTATTCTACCTACCTGGCAGTTATGTTTTTGATTGAGTATGGTAAAGGTGTTAAGTTACTTAACGTACATATTCAATTACTCATTGTTTTGTTTATACAGTCTTAATCCTGTTTACTACAACCGTTAAAAAGACACTTTTCAAATATTCAAATTGTTTTATCTGTTGAGGGCAGTAGTTCTCAACGGGGACGCCATTGCCCCCCTGGTAGCGGTTGCTATCATTGAGGGGGCACTGGAGAACAATTGCGCAATTGAGGGGCGCTGGGAGAAGATAGAGCAGGTAAAACAAAACAACCAAGTTTTTTTGTCATATCTCTTCCAGTCACATCTCTTATCTCTTCCAGCAAGGGGGGGGGGGGGGGGGGGGGGGGGGGGGGGGGGGGGGGGGGGGGGGGGGGGGGGGGGGGGGGGGAAAAGTAAAATTGACTCTCACTGTGTTGGGTACTTATGTGTTTTTGATGCTGATGTCACAATGCATTTTGTGCCAATCACAATGCGTCATTTGTCGGGGCTTGTATGCGCTTTAAGAGCAAAATTTGCAGGTAGTAATAGACTTGTGCTTGGCCGAACCGAGCCAGAACCCGAGTACTTGGTACCGAGCATCACAATTTTGAAAAAACTGTGCTCAGGCGCAGAGTTGCATTAATTAAGCCCAGCGTTATACACTGCGAAACTGTACTACGAATTGATTACTTGTTTATTACACAATAATGTATTGAGCAAGTCACAGACGGGTTTGTTGATATCACAATAGAACAGTGATTTGTTCACTGCTGACATACAGAAGTAGTGTCCCCAAGAATAAAATTGACAGTGGGAACATGCGCACTGTTTTTAATTCGTTACTGTTGCTGCTAAAAAAAACCTTCATGTTTCACCTAGCGTTGGCTTGCCTTACATGTTATGCAGAAGCGACCTTTACAGATTAAACACAACCCTGGGGGCTAAAAAAGAGGACATTTAAGTAAAAAAAACAGGTAAATGGGAATGGTGCGTGACCATCACAATACACCAAGTGTTAAGGTGGGATGGTCGGTGCTCGACTAAACATAACAATTGCAGTTTTGGCTAATCCTAAGTACCAAGTTAAAATCAAAAAGCATTGTATGTAGTTAGTGGTATGGTATCATGTTGATTTAACTATTAGCATATATTTATCTAAAATTTAGCTTGTTAAAGATTACATTTTCAATTATCGCATTGATACTGTATAAAATATTGAATTGAATTAAAATCGTTTTGATTTTTGTCAGTTATAAGGGGGATGTTTATAAATTATCTAGACCTAAAAGGGACAGTACAGAAAAGAAGGTTGAGAAAAAGTTGCAGGTAAGTCAAGTCAGACAAAAAAATGTTTTCATTCACCAAGCGAAACATACTCAACTCAGCAGTCCATGCTGGGCTGGATTCTGAAGAAATCACTGTTGTGTTGAGTGTTGTATCATCCTGTCTCACATGTTGGTTGCGTTCTTGTAAAACTCACTGTAAATAAACAAATTGTGGTCAGTTTTCACAACATGCTGAGTTTGGAACACTATATACGGATCTGTTCATACGTTTAATGAGAAAATAATGACCCAAACAGACATGAAAAACGACATACTTTTTTAATCACTTTTTACGTCTATTTGGGCCGTTTTTTTCACCACCACGCTGAGACTTACTTCAAGTAAATTTAGAGGTTTAACAGATCAAAGAAAAGTTGAAAGTCAGTTTTCATGTTGAGTTACAGGTCTAACAACCCTTGAAGCATCACCTCAGCACGGATTCTTTTGTTTTTGCCCAGAAACCTGAACAGAACAAATTATATAACAACTTTTCAAGTTTAAACTGAGTTTAGTATTTTTTATAACTACAAGTCAACAGAGACTCAGTTCAAGAGATAGAGACAACAATCATGTACAATAACAGACTGACAAAATGAATTAGGGTCATAATTTTCGATTTTGTGTGCCAGTTAATTTTTGCAGTTTGTTTGAAAAACTAAAGACAGTGGTGTGGGGATGATGTCTAATTGTGACAAAGGTCTGGGCACACAGAAGTACCCAGAAATTTTTAGTTGAATGGCGTTCTATATAATTTGAAACTGAAAAACAAATTTAACCAAAATGCAAATGAGAGTGACCGATTCACTATTGGATATGTTATCGATATGTAACTCCTATTTTATTGTATCACTAATCATGTCATAATGTATAGTTCAAAATATTGATATACATAACATGTAGGTAGTACAAACCACATAAACCTAGATTTGTACCATACACAGAATAGGCATAAAATCTTTTACAAGTTTGCAATGCCAACCATTTTTAACTATCTATACCAGTGTTTCTCAACCTGTTGTATGTGTACCACTAGTGGTACACTGGAGCTTGTCAGATGGTACACAAGTAACTTTCTATACACAATATAAGTTAGACCAAGAATTGCAACTCAACTGACCCAACTATTCCTGGTTTGGGGCAAAATTCTTGTCCTAAATGTATTTTTTTATTTGCTAACCTTTCTGCTTTTATTAATATGCTAGTGTGGTCAAGAATAACTCTTGGTCTTCACATTCAAATAGTGTATGCAGTGATAGAATAAGTTGTCAGGTGGCATGCGATCATCATAAGGTTGAGAACCACTGATCTACACTTTGGTATAAACCAAGGCACTAAAGCTGAATTAGAAGTTTTAATTTTTAATTCATATTGTTGCATCATAGTATTCCAGGCCTATTAAAGACTACCTACCGAGTTAGCTGGTCCCACAAGCATTTTATATGACTATCATTTAGAAGACGGATTCCATTACTGTTGTCTGCATAAATGCTTCAGGCCTGATTATAGTTATAAATGTATGTCTATCTAGCCCCAATGGAATGCGCTAAAAACCTTTTCAAACCTTAGAATATTGTGTCCAAATTTCAGTATCTTTTTTACTTTTAGAGCAATAGTGATTTTTGGCCAGTTTCACTCTAGCGCAGAATTAGTGTGGTCAAGAAACTGGAGACTTGATTTATCATTGAAATCCCGCAAGAGAATAATTATCTAAATGTAATTGACAATCTCTGGGCCAAGGAATAGACTTTAAACACCAACAAAGTTAACTAAACAAACATATTTTAATACACACCAAGCAAGTATTCCAGGCACAAAGTGTGTGACGATACACAATATTAGCACCCAGCTTTAGTAATCATTATTACTGGACCATGTACAGCAGTGTGTTGGGGTAATAGTTGCAAAACTGTAGTTAGCTACAAATATGTAAGATGCAAAAAGACAGAATTTAAACCGGTGTGATGGTAATACTCTCACATTAAATGTCACATAAAGACAAAAAACTTTTCTAGCCTGTGCCTTCACACTTGAAAATTTGATTTGAAATGATGCGTTCAATAGGCCTGGTGTAGCATGATTTATAAATAAGTATGCCATGACTTCTGGTTCATTTAAACGCATTAGGGATTAACCAAGTTATGAATGTCTGTATGTCTTAACCAGCTAACAAAAGATTTTCTGGGTTGCAGTCCTAACACATACTGACTTTAAAATCCATAATATATCAACATTGCAACAATGCAAATACCATTATGTGCAGCTCATTCCAGTACATTTACACATAGTTTTGAAAATGTTGCATAAAAAAACATACTTTACTTACTTTAAGTTGTGATTGCTGCACAGCATAAGAAGGTTTTCTCAAGAAAATGTGGCTAAGCAGAAGTCTGCTGAAACTATTACACATTCATCTTGGAGAATATCAAGAGACACAAACTGGAAAAAAGAGTAATGTATAGCATGTTTTAACCTTAAAGAAAACAAAAACATAGGCTTTAAACAGAAATAGGGAAAAAACTTTTAATGTTGCCGGTTAACTGAATGAAGACGGATTACAATAAATTACTTTACATTTTAGGACTTGCACAAAAATCTGACCTACAATCTCAGGAAAACGTTGTTAAGCGACGGTTGTAGTTGCAGTAGTTGCAGTATCACCTCGTACCCTCTAAATTGACCAAACAGATTTCTTTATTTCCCTTCTACATTCACGATATTAAATTTTTGTTACAATCAAGCCATGATAATTCACTTGATTTGTCTTTAACATATCTTTCTTTCAAGTTTCAATTTCTAACACATACAAATTTCCCGGGAAAACAACAAAAAAATCCCCGTCAGTTTTCGGTAAATACCCTAATGGCGTACCTTAATTACAAATAAAAATAATAAGGGTGCACGGACGAGTTAAATTGATGGCTTACTGGTAGTAACTGCATTATTTGTCAGTCAAACCGGATAATTTGTTTAAAAACTTTTAAAGACCAATAGTTCTTTTCTTATTTTCCTGCAAAACGCTGTGTTTTGCGCGTCTGGGCTAGATAGTTGAAAAAGTAGTTAATATTCAACGCTGAATTTTCCGTGTGATTTCCGACATCTGTCTATCGGACCGGTAAAATCCAGTTTAAACCGGATTTTAGTGGAAGAAATTTGCTGTAGCGAATTGATACTGTTTCGTTTCTGTGGCTGAAGTAAGGCATAATTCCACGTAAAGCAACTATGCATCTTTTTACAACACAACTTCTCTCAACACCTCTTTTAAGCTGCCGAGCTTAGCTCAAAAATAGAAATAGTATAGTGTAATTGTTCGCTCATATAAAAACAATTTGCATTATGACATCACAGTCGTATTAAACAAGTTACCGCTAGTTGAGGCCAAGTTGCGCGCGAAAATTGCTTGCAAGAACAAATCAAATTTAGAGATTAGGAAAAGGGGGGGGGGTTCGCAGCACCTCTTTTAAGCTGCCGAGTTTAGCTCAAAAATAGAAATAGTATAGTATAATTGTTCGTTCATATAAAAACAATTTGCATTATGACATCATAGTCGTATTAAACAAGTTACCGCTAGTTGTGGCCAAGTTGGGCGCGAAAATTGCTTGCAAGAACAAATCAAATTTAGAGATTAGGAAAAAATGACTTAAAAAGTTTACAAGAAAGGCAGAATAGCTTTGACTTTTAGTTGGCTGCTTTTACTGTTTTGCGCGCCAGGGCGTTTGGATGTCGTACAGGTTGCATGTATCGGGGTAAACAGACCTTAATTGACTGGCTTCAGTATTTAGTAGTTTGTAGAGTTTAGTATAAAGTAAAACATAAAGATCAAGACTTTAAAACAGAGATTTAAAACGACGAGTTACATAACATATGCAATATTGACACAACAAAAGCAAAATGTAAATTGCTATATTCTGCAAAAGTAGACGAGCGTATGAAACATTAAACAGTGCAAACCACCAACAGTTTGAGTTATCGCTGTAGGCATGGTAAGAAAAGGGCAAATGCAGCGAGAGAGGCAGTTTGAAAACATTGACAACCTACCTAGATACGACTACAGTTTGAAAGTGGGGTACAAAATACATCAGCCCTGTTTTGTCTTAAATAACCCGTGTTGGCTAAAGTTATAGCCAATAGCTACTTGTCAAAGACTGGCGCCGTTTGGCAAAGTTTAGGCGCCTGTTTTCAGGGGGGGGGGGACTTTAAAATAGAGATTTAAAACGACTGGTTACATAATTTGTGCAATATTGACACAACAAAAGCAACTTGTAAATTTCTGTATTCTACTAAAGTAAACAAGCGTATGAAACACATTAAACAGTGCAAACCACCAACAGTGTGAGTTATCGCTGTAGGCATGGTAAGAAAAGGGTAAACGCAGTGAGAGAGACCGCTACAGTCCACGATTTTTGTTCTATTTTTTTGATAGCATTAACAACCGAGTTAGATATGACTGCTGGTAAAAAGTGGGGCACAAAATCGACAACCCTTTTTTGTCTTAATGAACCCGTGTTTGCTAAAGTTTTCAGCCCATAGCTACTTGTCGAAGGCTGGCGCCGTTTGGCAAAGTTTAGGCGGGGGGGGGGGACAACAATTTAATCGATTTTTTTTCCAATTTAGACCGAAAGTAAAATGTACGAATTATTGCACAGTTGTGGCAAAATGTTGAGCGCCCCAGGCAAAGTAAACTTAACATTGAGGCAGTTATTTCGGTCTGCGCAATTGTGAAGGACCTATTGTGTCGCTTCAGTTTTACCACCGAGCAAATACCGTATGTTTAACGCGTCTGCACCGCTCACAGCGAAACACCCCAGTCTGGAGCGACGTTAAAAGCAAACAGAAAACTTGTTTTTCACGAGCTCTATGTAGGCAATGGTTCAACACACCAAACACCTTACACATTTAGAATATAACATAACCAGTATAAACCGGATTGAACCGGTTAAAATGTGGCCACGGAGGACAAAACAAAAACTTATGCTGACGACGGCGATTTTTGGCAAATTGCCTTTTTCGCTTAATCACTGGCCGATATGGTAGAGTAGTTCGATAAACGTCCGCGTGTATAGTTTCATAGTGATAGGGCTGAACCGTGCGGTCAGAATGAGCGTTTGCTGTTGTCAGGTTGTCAAGTGCTGCAGAGTAGACTTGGATGGGCGAGTGTCCCACAGTCTGTAACACTACATACAGCATGAGTTGTTATCGCAATTCGTTTATGACAAACGTTAAGGCCTTGATTAACAACAAAATTGCCAGGGAGAGTGTTTATGTGTTAAATAGTAAATAAATGCAGTTGCACAAGTTTGGGGGGGGGGCTAGGCGAGTGTTCCACAGTCTGCAACGTTCATGACAAAGTTAAGGCCTTAATTAACAACAAAAATTCCAGAGAGAGTGTTTATGTGTTAAATAGTAAATAAATGCAGTTGCACAAGTTTTAGTAGTAGCAGGGCTGCCATATGTGCTACGTGTTTAGTTTGTTGGCTGCATATAACCCCTCTATGGCTGTTTTGTTCAAATCATGACATTTTATATCTATAAACAACTTTAATGTTTGTGGGATATACTGGTAGAAACGATTTGGTTTGGTTTACATAAACGTTATGGAAGGATATGAATTCGTATTACATGTTGTTGTGCATATTGCAAGATATATATTGCGGTACGTTATATAGCGTGAATTTGACATTTGTATGTTCATTCACTTTTAAGGGATTGCAAGGTTGTAGAATCTAAAAAGTTACAAGACATGACCAGTGAAAAAAGAAAAGGCTTGTTAAAGCGATTGGCTGAAGGGCCTGTAATTGGAGATGGTAGCATGTGTATGACCCTGGAGAAAAGAGGTTACTGCACTGCCGGCCCGTGGACCCCAGAAGCTACTGTTCTTTACCCCGACGCTGTACGCCAACTGCTGCGGGAATATCTAAGAGCTGGTGCCGATGTCCTACAGACTCCATGTTTCTATTCCAGTGACGGAAAACTGGAATACTCAGATGTAAAATTTACGGTAAGATCCAGACAGCGGGTTGCCTAACGAGCTTTGTGCAGTCAATCAAAGCGCTTGCCCGATGCACAAATGCAAACATTACAAGCGGGTTTCGAAACTAGCTTCGTGCAGCTAACCAAAGTGCTTTTTATGTCAACTTCTCTGCACACCAAAATCTTATTTCTGGCCACAGAAACGGCTTTGTACGATTCAAATGGGTTTATTAACGAGCTTAGTGTAGTCAACTGTGGTGCTTTTTCGACTTAATATACCTAAAGTGGGTTTCTTTGGGAAATAAGTTAGTTAACCATAGCGCTTGTTACTTGCATTTTAATCAGATCATACACTTTAATAAGTCAAAACTGTAACCCGACGAAATATTAGCCAAAACCATTACATGTACCTTTTTATTTTGGGTTGTACACGGTTTTGAAGATAGCAAAATATACGAAAACCATTTTGCCTGATCATAACAGACGGTTCCAGCAAAGGAAAACGTATTTCGGCAATTTTCGCATTAGAGTTTCCTGTAGAGCGCAAAAACTGTTCAGCTCAAATTTCCGAACTGCGTACAAGGGTCGTTAGTAACCATGGCAACAGCTAGTGATAGATGTACTTTAAGTTAATAGAATGTGTCTCTTATTAAGTGAAATAACGTCAAAATTGGCGCCATGCCCACTTGCAAGCACGTGCTGAGTCACCTCACGCTTACTCAGCATATGGGGGGGGGGGTAAGCCAAAACTATAACCCGACAAAATGATTATCGCAAACCATTGCATGCATGTTAACTTTTAATTTTAGGTTGTACAAGGTTTTGAAGATAGCATCATATAAGAAAACCCATTTTGCCTGATCATAACAGACGTTTCCAGCAAAGGAAAACGTATTTCGGCAATATTCGCATTAGAGTTTCCTGTAGAGCGCAAAACCTGTTCAGCTCAAATTTCCGAACTGTATACAAAGGTCGTTGATAACCATGGCAACAGCTAGTGGCAGATATACTTAAAGTTAATGGAATGTGTCTCTTATTAAGTGAAATAACGTCAAAATTGGCGCCACGCCCACTTGCAAGCACGTGCTGAGTCACCTCACGCTTACTCAGCATATTTCTAAGCAAATATGACGTCACACAGCCAATTTTCGAGTGCCCGATAAGTCAATAAGCGCGATGGAGTAAATATTTCTCCGCAAACAGCGATATACACATGGCAAGGGTCCTTAACGCCTGGCGTTTATGTGTTGTTGAGCTATAAAGGCACTGAAACGTTTCAAAGCGTCGAATAATAATTAAGGCCAGTAATTCTCAAACTGTGGGCCGCAAGAGATTTCTGAGAGTGCCGCAAATTTTTTTGGAAATGAATAAATAGGCGCACATGACAACGTTTCAAAGTTCGCGTTTTTCGTATTGGTCACACAAGGTAACCTTAGCCTGCTTGAAAACTTTAAGAAGCACTGATTTAGATAGTTTCGGATTGGTGTTGAATATTATGGCGACAATGATAAACAAATACCTGTATTTTTAGGCCGATTTGATGCAATTTAAACACAGCCCCTCTTAACATAGAGACCTTGCGTATCAAACTTGTAAGCGGGCCCAAAGCCGAACAAATTGCAAATTCCAAACAGACCCAATACCGTTTTTTTTTTCAACCGAAATAGGTCGAAAAACCAGCTGTAACTTATAGCACACCAACATCGTTTATACCTCTAGTTCTTAACCAGTGGGGTTTCTGTACATCAGGGGTGTCCAAAGTGCGGCCCGCGGGGGGGGGGCAACCGAAATAGGTCGAAAAGCCAGCTGTAACTTATAGCACACCAATATCGTTTATACCGCTAGTTCTTCACCAGTGGGGTTTCTGTACATGTAGAGAGAAATTGTAAAAGTCTATTTGGTGCTCAATTTGTTATTTTACGTTTTACTTATGTATTTAAAATCATAAATCTGATTATTAAATCGCAGAGTTGATTGAATACCGTTATTGTTACTGTTCGTAAACAAACCATCATTATAAAAATAACAGAGGGAGAAATTCGAACTTGGTTTCAAACTATGTTAAAAAGGTTAAGAACCTCTGATATATATCAAACAGAAACTGCATTAAGACAAACACAGACAGATTCAAGTGTCCTGTAAGCTACAGTTGTGATACGTCAATATGTAACCGTCTGTTTATTAGTGGGTTGGGACGATGTCTGTATTAGCACATTGGCCGTCTTTTCTACGGCGAATATACGACAAAAATACCATTTAGTGTGAAGATTAAAGTCCGTTTGACTAAAACATAAGCACCGAAACCGGCTTGACTGATGATAGCATTATGCAGTACGGGGAAAGATTAATTGGAATTTTGCGGCAATGCTTATCGTTTTACCCATAATTTAACAGAGAACTCCTGCTTATAATCTTACCACATAAAAGATAATTTTGAAACATGTTCTATTTCACGTTCCATATGTTATCACTTGCAATCCGAAACGTTTAAATAACAACACACACCGCATTGTACGTCTTTTTTTAAACTATTTACAACGAATTAGGATGTACGTATTTAAACCTGAAAAAAGTAATGCTGTTTAAACATAGCATTGGTCATTAACATGCATTAGTGATAGTTTGTTGTCACATTATGGTTAATACGATTTATACCAGAGGGATTGCAACCTTTTAACTCAGCGGGCGAATTAACACGGGCCAAAACATTTAAAACGTGAGATATGAGTTGCAAGTCGCAAAAAAGAAACAATTTTCTGTCAAAAAAATATCTCCCAAATCGCTTGAAATCCCTTGTCCAGGTAAAACCTTAAAATCAGTGGTTCTCAAACTTTTTTATTGTCGGGGCCAAATGTAATTTTTTACCTGTGTAGGGACCCGCAAAAAAACGAAACCTTCAGAAATCACTAAAGAAGATGAATTCGAAAACTAAAATAGCAATCTTTGGTGGTTTTCTGAGGTCTGGTGCATTGNACACCTTATAAAAACACTAGGTGCAGGGATGCTGAATCATTAAGGTTAGGTCTATTCTATATGAATACAAAAATCCAGTAGGGTGCGAAAATTAGTTAGTGATTTGAAAGGGGTGCAGCAAGGAAAAAAGGTTAAGAACCACTGCCTTAAATTAACACTCAAAGCCTGTGAGACCCTGCTTGCACTGGCGATCACTTATAACAGTGGTTCTCAAACTTTTGTTGTTGTGACGCCCCCGGAAAAGTTTTCTAATCTTGCGATGCACCAGCAAATAATAGTTAATGAGGAAACTTATTATTAAAGTTGTGTTTATTGATACAACCACAAAAGGCCACGAAACGGAACTATTCTGTGACGCCCTTGAAAAATTGAAAAGACGCACTGGGGCGTCACAATGCACAGTTTGAGAACTGCTGCAGGTGCTGCCTTTTTGGCATATGTACTGTCAACCATGCCATAAACAAGTTTGGCATTTTAGGAATCCGGTCTAATGTTTAACTGCTTCCGTTGCAAGGGCAATGTATATGCCAATATAGATCACAAACAGCGATGGAAAGTGTTATGCAACTTTAGGTGACTACTAATAGTTCTTTTTGTTCTGCCACCCACCGGTTTTAGCAAGTGGGCGCCTATGCCTGCTTAACAATAAAAGACCAGAATTTATTTTTTTCATAACTAAGAAAAAGAGCCCGGTCACAAAAGACATGGCTCACTTTACACTATGGAATAACCAAAGTAATCATTTTGACTAATCCGCCTGTGTCTTTTGATGTTGTCTATTGTTGATTATCATAAGTTATTCCAATACCCATGAAGAAATGGCCAGAGAGGAAAAAATGGCTTGATGTTTTCAAATTGGGTTGAGCAAAGCCCAGGAGCTTTGTAGCATGACTGCAAAACGTGGCAACGAGGTCAATAACTAGAGGGATCTTACGGTCATCGGAGTAGAATCCTCGGACAATTTTCAGAACTCTTTCAATTTCCTCCGGCGTTGCCTCTTTCTGGTCAACTCGAAAGTTAGTAAGATGTTGGGGCAATTGGGTTTTCCCCTGGGCTTCATCATTCTGCTTGTTTCGATTCGTCTTGGGTTTAGGGGTCGCATTGGGGTCAAATGTCCCCAGACTAAATGTAAAAGTAAATTTTAGAAATGTGCAAATAAAATAACACAATTTTTTTCTTTTTACAAATCACAAATTTTTTTTGGTTAGTCTCAATAAATGTACAAAAAAACTTAGATGGGATATACCAGTGATTCTCAAGCAGGGCCAATGGCCCCCCAAGGTGGCCACGAGCTGTATTCTGCGGGGGCATAGAAAACAGCCACTAAAAGATATTTTTTAATGCGCATAATTAAGTGTGTGTTGCAAATAACTTTATTCCTAATTTAATAGACTATTCTTCGCCTAATCATGTCATTTTTTTGGTCCAAACGGATCCGGATTAACCGAGGTTTAGAATACTTTAACCAACAACAGCACACTTCATGTTACTGGCTTATTTCACAGTTTGTTTTTGCCCTAATTTGACAAACATGTGTAGGAGTTTCCATGAATTAGTGGCAAGGGTTAGACAACGTGACAAAGGGCCCGTTTATTTGCAAAATAAAGGAGGACGTTTGGCCTTTTAATGTCGTTGTTTTAGGGGACTTTAGCCCCTCCTGTACCCCTCAGTCTGAACCGGCCCTGTATGAAATCACC
>QLIY01002962.1:0-14973 GCA_003260075.1 Phallusia mammillata | reverse complement strand
AGTTGTTGTGTATTATAAAGTTGGCTGTAACGATTTTAAGAGCAATAACTTTCACAGACATATCAATGTGTGTATGCAAATCTGTTACGTCGTTTTCGCCAACTGTTGTGAACATAACTTTATCCAGTAAAACATATAACAATTGTCCTGTGACGCAACAGTTAGTGTTCTATTGCGTGACAATTAATGTTTCAATGCGTGACGTCAATTGCCTGTGTACTGGGGATGTTGCAATCATTTAGTAACTTGCCTCGTGGTGTGCGTTTGTGAACATTTGACAGGTATACTTTATATTGAAGCCATCAATCTAAATACTGATACTTTTAATTACCAGCTAGATATTAGGAATACATTGCTGAAATAGATTAAGCTTCATTTGGTAAGTTTGGCTTTGTCATATAATGTGAAGTTTTGACTATACCATTAAAGCGAATTGTCGTTCCTTTATGGTGTCCACGTTTTTTATCAAGCCACATTGTGTGACGCTTGCGTGAAAGGGGACTCGCGAAAGAAAGCGTTACAAAATCTTTAAAATGCCATTTTAAGCAGAAAACCAACCTACTAAATAAATGACCCCTGCTTTACAAGATCCTTTACAACATAAGTCTAGAACGGTGGCTTTTTAATATACTTCCATTTTATATATTCTATATCATATTTTCCAAATTACTATGCACATCATTTGATCTACACATATGATTGTTTTTGCAAACAAAAACCAATGGGTCCCCACACGCGTATTTGTGCGGATTTACGTAAAACAAATTTCGCAGTTATTTTTAGATTCTTAAAGACAAATTATTGGCAAGCATTTACCGAAGTTAAAAAAAAATGTCCATATTCTTTTTGCATCATTATTGTCATATAATTAGAAAAATCACAGTACGCCAGGCCCATTGAAGGCGCTATACCGAATCAGCCGGTCACCAAGCATTCACCACCATATAATTAGAAAAACAATTAGAAAAGAAGGGATAGAATACTTTCAATGTAATCCCTTACTTTGACCTTGCTATTGTCGTCCAAGGTCAGTTTTTAAACACAAATTTTCGTAGAAAGCCTTAACAGTTATATTACAGACCCTATAAATCATCACCACAAGGGCGCCAACTTGTACCATCTTTGGGAACAATATGTAGGGGCGAAGCTCAGGTACTCGCTGATCTTCGAATTATTCCCATGTCAAGCATTTTTTGAATTCTTGCTTGGTTTTGGCCAGTTTTTCAGGAGATAAACGGCGAGCCTATGAATGCACTAGTGCAGGGGTGGGCAACCTTTTTTACTGAAGGGCCAATTATAAATGTGAAAATTGGATCGAGGNCACAAGGAATGCGCGCGCAAGAAATCAGCACCATGGAGTGGTCCAAAAACTTGCACCAGCGTGAAATTCCAGGAAAACCGGGTGCCATTGGCTGCTTGAAGTTTTTTACCACGAGTGCAAAACTTACGCTGAAACGCAGACGCAGGATAAACACTAATCTCCTCCCCTGTGTCAACCAAAAAGCGTTGACAGGTATTTTTATCCCACACATAAAACAAATTATTGATTTGGCCGGTCGCTAAAGATGTTAGGAGCGACCGCCTGGTAAGTTTCCTTGCCAACTGCAAGGTTTCTGACACTTGATAGCTTTTTCACAAAAACGGTCGTGATAAAAGCATATTCCAGGCTGCTTTTTAGACCGGAACGTGTAGTTTCTAAGCACTTCTACATCCCGTTTGTTGATTTTTGATATTTGCTATTCATGCCCTTTCACCTGCCAAAGCACATCAGTTCGTAGAGCAAGTTTCCGACGATCAGCAAAGCTTTCTTTTGCTAGAATCAAACGTATATCTTCTGGCAAAGCATGCAAGAATATATATCGAAACAAAAAGCAGTTAACATGACCACATATTAGAGATAGCATATCATCCATAAGTTGCGAGGGCTTCTTGTCTCCGAGATCGTTTATACGGAATAATTTTGCGGCACTTTGATATTCGGAAAGACAAAATACACTCAGAAGTCGCTGCTTAATCGAGGTGTATTTTTCTTCTTCTGGTGGTTCTTCTAAAAGTCAATCAACCTACTTGCTGTTTGTTGATCAAGTGACGCGACCACATATTAGTATCTGGTTTGGTCGCAGGTAATTTTCTTTAGGGCAAATTGTGCTTCGGTTTGTTGAAACCAAATCCTTGGCTGTTCTGCACAAAAAGTGGGCAGTTTAATAGACACAGAGTTTTCTTGGTTTGTCATCTTTGAAGCAAGATAAAACGTATCTTGTAATCGACGGTCACCAATATGTAGCGAAGTTGATTTTATTGAGCGTGTCCGGTTAAGAATGAGCCGTGACACCGCAGAACGAGACACGTAAACAAAACGCAAGAAAATAGGCAAAACGAGAAAAAATGCGTTTCTTGCAAACGTAATGCGTGTCGTCACCACAATATATTACCTAATTAATTATCGATTCTTGAAATGATTTGTTAAAAATAAAAAAGCTACGTTGTAACGAAAAATTGTTCTAAACTGTGTTTGTAATACCTACAAGTTAGCCTTTAGTGACCCGTGGTCATCCTGCGGCCAAGCTGACAACGAGAACTTAAAGACCATTTATCGTGGCTTTCAAAAAGTTTATTTCTTCATCGTTATGTTAAACAACAAAGTTTTGCCTGACATATACGAAACAGAAGCACGTTTATCGAATTTGAATTACGTCTTAGATGTGAAACCTTCGCCAAAACTGAAAATGCGCTGACAGTGTACACACGTATTAGGGGCTGTAAAGGTAACCATTTGGCCGATTAGCGAAAAATTCTAAATACTAAACGAGTAACCTACTGCAAACAATTGTTTAAAATTTCAGCACACTAGGGCTTGCATTTCTGGCCTAAAACTATAACCGATTATGTCGGGGTTTGAGCGGTAAAAAATGGATGAATCCAAAAAAATTACAAAACTCCTTACAATACCTTTCATTGCTCCAACCAACCAAGCACGAAACTCCTGTATGATGTACTTTAGTCAGCACATCCGTTTCAAAAAACTACGTTTTAGGGACATTTGGGCGAACCGCTGGGTCATTTAGGATCAAAATTCTGGAGGATCAAACTTAGATCAATAGCTAAAATCTGTCCAAATTTGCCATTCTATTATGTAAAAGCTAACGACATGACGACGTGACATCAAAAAAAGGATTACAAAAATGCTTTTTATTAGATATTCCAACTAAGCTAGATACTATATTACAGAATATAGATAGCAATGGTCCGTCATTGTAACCAACATAACATTTTTCAATTTTTTATTGTCAACATCAGCAAATTCAGCTGCGCATTATCTTATTACTGTTGTGCTTTGCCTTCATTTTTCTTAAACTTCTTGACTGTTTTTCCATGCTTATATGGTGACTGACACCAGGGGTCGCTGTGTATACTATTGTGTTTATCACGAAAGTAAGATTTAAGCCTCGGATTTAACATTGACCACATTAACCTACGATTGTTTTATATTGTAACACAATGTGTCAAACAAAGTCGGAAAATAATTGACTGCCAAGGTCCACGTGACAAGTTTTAAACTGCGTCACAGGTTTTGGGATCCACAAAAATCCTAAACATGAGTCCACTTAGGAGAGATATGTATTGTTATTTTCTTCGCTGCGTGTGTTAAACTATTTAATTTTGTCTTAATATGTGAACGGGTATTTTGTTTTGTACAGTTCCAAGTTTTTGCATTTGTGCGGCGCTTAAAAGGTTTAACAAATTTGTCGTTCTGGAAGATAAGTTTTTAACCCATCTCTGTTTGGTTGCGTCTTCAGCTTTTCTAGTAGTTTCTGCCTGTTTGTCTTTTTAAAAAAAGTTTGCGTGTATTGTGGGGCAATTGTAGCAATGTGTATTTTGTATTTTTGCGTATTTTTATTTTCGCGGCACATCTGACACGTCAAGACAATTTTGTCTTTCCTTTAAAGTCTAGCAGCCTTAGATGTCGCGTTTTCTAAAAACAACACGCCCTAGCACTTGCGGAATCGTAACACTGTTTCTTGTTGCCGCCATTGTTGTACAAAAATTGTTTCCTATGTTTCGGAGCGACACCACCTTTGCCCTGAATTACAAAAACGTGTTGTCGCATGACTATATATCTGTGTTCGCTAATCCATAGAAAAAGACTATATATATCTGTGTTTGCTAATCCATAGAAAAAAAATCAAAGGACAGAACTTACTGACTTACTTACATATTTACTTGNATATTTACTTGCATTAGTTACGTTAGACTAAACGAAGTTATCGCCGACGTTATACCTGTATTTTTTTGTCGTTTATATGTTTTATTTAATAAACCTTGTTTTACGTTCTAGTTGTTATTAGTCAGAATCGTCAGAGCTCTTCATTTTTGAGTCAGATCGCGCATATTTCCTTCTTTAACCCATTTTTTGCAACACAATCATTGGTTTACAAAATATTTGTTGTTTCCACTTTATCCTATGTACTTCTTGTGTTAGAATTGTTTTTGTGCCATGTGCTGTACGCAGTATTTTTTACGAAAATATGGATTAGGTTTTCACAGAATAGGAGGAGAACACATGATATCCCCGTTTCGAGTTTATTAAAAAAACACGATCATTTTGTCACGAGCGATCGTATTGAACCCGGATTAAAATTTATAAGAACCGAATGTAAGTAATAAGTAATGAACAGCACTCCCGTTGTAAGAATTTTCTGCGCCCTATTAGTTGTTTGTGCAACCTCGTGTTACACGCTTCATTACGCATTGCACAACAAACGTTTGATTGTTGCGTCACACCTGCGCATGCGCCAACTGTAGCGTGGTTGATATGATTTCCAAGTTTTGTGTATCAGGGTTTGTCTGTTGTTGCCGTTTCGAATAGTTAGCGTTTGGGATTTATGTGCAATGTTGGCGGAGTTGTGTGAGCTAACCTAGTCTATTTTTTATTGCAGCTGTGAAATATAGTGGCAAACTGTAAAGATATATTGGATGGGATTTAACTGAAATTCATTTGGCGGTCGTGTGATCCTGTGCATTGCTGTCGTGGTTAGCTTTCTTTTTTTTCAAATGATTCTTATCTAAAGTGTTCGAATTTAACCTAATTTAAATGTAAATATTACAGTTGTGACATCCGATCGCCTGTAAACTGCACAGTCGTGTTGACTGCAAGTACATATTGCTGGTGAGTGAATCGTACGTGCGGTGACGTCCTAATGCCTTATTGACGTGTGATATGTTATTGCAGCTTTGCCAATCACTGAATTACCTCTGTGGGCTAATTATCACAGTTAAAAACTGCTTTGTTACGTAACGGAGTTTGCTCAAAGTCGTGGTGTCTCCGCATTCGCCAATAAAGGCATTTCGTTTGAGGGTGTGCTATTGGTGTCCTGACTGCGTACATTGTGGTAATTACTAAGAATGCAGAGGTGACCTGTTACGTTGTCCGTAGAAGCTGGCCACTTTTCCTGAGGGACTGCGTTACACCGTATTGTGCGAAATAAATTTGCAGGTCATGGGGTCATGTGTAATTTGGGGTCATGTGTAATTTGTTCCCTTGGTGCATTTCGTGTTAATGCAATTAGAGGATGTGGGGTTAATGAGTTTGTTAAACACTTATTACGTCATCCATGCTCTGTGGCGCCCCAGTGTTTGTTTTGCAAGTGGCGATACTCGATGTGTCAAGTGAAGGCTCGTGGTAGTCGTTGTTGGTTCGCGTGAAGGACAGAGGTGATACGAGGCCAGCTCACAATTCAAACTTTGCATAAACGTTATTACATTTTAAGCTATGTCAGAAATTGTTAAGCGTTTTAAATGTAAAAATGAAAGACTAGTGGGTATTAAGTGACTGCTTGATTTGTTGCGTTTAGTTTATAGGCCATTTAAACAAAAATCACCATATCGTTTCGACACATTTTTTCCCTTAGTAAGTACACCTGTTCATTGTTTAGATGAAGATGCATTAAACCATAATGCCTCTTTTATATACATTTGAGATATATTTACTATTGCTGGATTGCCCCACATACAGTTATACAACGGCAGTATGCTATACAACACACACAAGATTGAAGCATTGTTAGATTGTGCGCGAACAACCGCCTTTCTTTTGTTACATAGAGTAGCATTGCTCGGCTATAGGCAGTCCAGTCGGGGTCAACTTGCAGACGTCTGTTTGACAAGCACAGGTATAAGAAGTTGTAAAAGCAAAAAGAAATTGGGGAAATCTGATTGCCGTTGGTTACAATTGCCGTAATAGTGAAAAAGTTCGAGGAAAACTCAATGGTTACACAAACGCAGTTTGTTTGCAAAAATACCGAAGCCCGTTAATCAATTAGGGCAAAACCTGTTTTAAATTTACAATAAATTTTATTCAATTCAATATTTGGGGGGGGGGGGGGGGGGGGGGGGGGGGGGGGGGGGGGGATTTACCACGGTTTGAGATTTAAACAGTTGCATAAACAATTATACGATAAGACCCTCCGCTAAACGGGCTCTTTTTGCTGTGAAACCGGAACCAATTTAATTGCCAACTCCTAGTTTAATTTAGTTTAAACTCACTTCCTAACTCCCATTTTCGGACACAAGAAAAGTTATTGAGAGATTTTAGCGAAATTACTAATACGTACGGGCAGATAAATAAAACGTGTTACAGGCACATTAACACCTTTTTTGTCGATACGTAAAACAACTTAAGGAATGGTACATGAAATTGTATAGCATTTGTCACAGTGTAAAATCAAGCAAAATCCTCCAATGAGGAAGTAAACTTGTGCAACAGTGTGCATAGGTTATTTTTTTACAAGTGGCACATGCAGTGACAAAAAGATATTGCATTTTTTGTCGTTGACTGGTTTAATAACTTAAATGTACTAAATACTGGAACAAAATATAAACAATATGTAAGTTTGTTAAATGTGCTGAATTACATCTCGCTCGGATTTTAATGGAACATGAAATAATATGTCATGAAACTTGAGCATTGACGAAATACGTTTAACGACCAATAGTAATATCTGAAGTTGCTAATGCAATTTTGCCATTTTGAAGTCGCTTGATGTTTATTTTTAGGTTGCTCGTTTGATGCATGCAAAAAAAAAAAAAAAAAAATTATTGGCATTTGTTGACTACCGTATTTTAACACATAATCAAAGCCCATGCCTGGACGTATAACGCGCCATAAACGTGATACGAAAGAAACAGATAGTTAAGTGTCTGCTTGATTTGTGATGTTATGTTTATCCGTCATCGGGAAAGACAAACGCGATCTGTATGGTGTGAAGTGTGTTTTGTGCGGTTTCGAGGAATAAATTGGAAAAAGACAAAATCTACACTAGGCCCTTCTAAAAACAAACTTTGCAGATGAGTATTTGTGCTGTTGTTATCATCGAAAAAAGTGCTGACTATATAATAACAAAAACTTAAGCACTCAATGCGTATCTTGCACGGAATCAGATTATCTTCGGGGGGGGGGCGTGCAACGGCAAAACATTAAAATACTAGTTTTTCTTAACTGTTCACGCGACAAAACTACTTACAGGTTTTGTCAGTCGCTGTACAGAATTGCTGAGTTGTCTCACTCCTTCAAATCCGATGCTACACCACCTCAGTTCCAGGTTTTTAATATTGTGAAGGCAACGAGCCAATAAAGATGCACCCATATTGCCGATCTTATTGCGGGAGAGGTCGAGGATCTTCAGCTGATATTGAAGCAAAATAACACATGTCAATTCGCCACAAACCAAACGTGAAAAATCAACAATGTGACGTTTGTAAGGTTAATGCTGACGTACAAGTTCAGCGAATTGTTACCCGAATTGTAAGGCAGGCATTGGAAATAATGATAGGCTATAGAATTACAATAGTAGACACATGGGTCGTTACATTGTTGTTGCGAAATTTCTTGCAAGGAATGTGCTAATCTTCTGTACCATATTTTGAGTAGTTATCTTACGAAAACTTTGAACAGAAGTTTTGTAATGTCACATGCAACGTTATGTTGTTTCATAATCATGTGAGCAATGAAAAGTTAACATCAGAATTGTCGTATAAGATGTCGAAATTTATTCTACACTAAAAATCTGCTGAAAGAAAAGTATTTTTAAACAGCTTACTAAATGGAACACATATCAAATTAACAATTTAAAATCACTCGAATGTGGCTAATCTTTTTCTATTTTAATTCGAGCGAAAAAAAGAGCCATTCAGACGCGTTTCACATAGCAAAAAAAACTGGGAGCCACAATGTCCCTCTGAAATGAAATGGCACTGCGCATAACTTTTTTGCATTGATAATTTTTGTTCTATTGTTTTAAACAGGTTTTGCTGCGCCCGCACACACACACTGCGAACAAAACAGTCGCATTGCGTGTTAACCTACACACCGCCAGTTTGCCTTTTTTATGCTTCACGTTTTGTGGTAGAGTTTCTCAGATTTTCATGCATGCGACGCAATAACAAACTCGGGGGGGGGGATCAACTAAAAACTTTTAAAAAGAAAGTTAATTTGCAACTTTATTGTGATATATAAGATTTCTTTTTTGACAACTAAAAAGAATAAGCATTTTTCGTTGTAATACACGCCTGTATTTCGTTAAAAGTCCCAGAAAACAACAGATGATGTTTGCACTTTAGAATAGCAAATTTTTGGCGGCACACTTGGAAATCTCTCAAGGCGCACCGATGTGCCACGACACACAGTTAAATGGGGGGGGGGGGGGGGGGGGGGGGGGGGGGGGGGGGGGGGGGGGGGGGGGGGGGGGGGGGGATAACTTCTGGAAGTCTGTACGCTCACATGTTATTGCATGGCATTTTTTTCGACTTTTGTGATCTGCATTTTCGTCTCAAAAGCAATTTCAAGCTGCATTTTTGGATGTTATAAATACTTTGTTATTTTTGTCATTACAAAAACTGAGCCGTATGAGAGGGATCAAAGAGCGTCTCTGAAGCGGCGTGTTGGCGACCCCTGCTATATGTGAAAAAGTTAAAATACATGCGTTGAGAACAAAAATTATTGAATCAAACAAAAACCAAACAGTCAACAGAGTATTAATCGCATTGGTTTACATACAACACCCAAACTTTCGTAACGCTTATTTCAGTTGCAGTACACAATCGCAGATTGGTCTGACTACTTTGCATAAAAAATGTCTAAAAAACTAGAAAGGTGGCTTTCTAATATCCTTCCATTTTATATATTCTATATCGTATTTACCAATTTACTATACACATCATTTGATCTACACATATGATTGTTTTTGCAAGCAAAAATGAATGGGTCCCCACACTCGGTTTTGCGGATTTACGGCAAACAAATGTTGCGGTCAATTTTGGACTCTTAAGGACAAATAAGAAAACCACTAATGCAGCTTTTAAAAAGCTTTGTCAGTACACTTTTTGCATTATTATTGTCATATAATTACCAAAACAGTAACAAAACAAAGTTTTACTTGACATATACGAAAAGCACGTTTATCGAGTTTTAATCACGTCTTGAAACTTTCGACAAAACTAAAAATGTGCGTGATAACCTAATAAAACGACATGACATTGCTGCACAAAAACAACTAATGTTTAATCACCAAAACGACTGTCTCGTAAACGTCTGTCCTCACGTCAAACTGAGCTCTCCCGCTCTGCATTAATTTTTTTACATTGTACCAACCAACAAAGCAATAAACTCCGAGATGATGTACTTTAGTCAGCACTGTCGTTTAAAATAAATATGTTTTAGGGGCCTATGGGTGAACCTCTGGGTCATTAGGGGTCAAAGTTCAGGAGGATCAAATTTGGATTAATAGCTAACATCTTTGCAAGTTTGAATAAATTTGAAGCAGCCTTTCTTGGCCAAATAAGCGTTACAAACCAGCGTTAGACAGAAACGAATATTTTGGGGTTTAAGCGGGGGGAAATGGGTGAATCCTATTATAAGTTACAAAATTCTTTAGAAAACTTTGCATTGCGAAAACCAACAAAACATGAAACTCCTTGATGATGTACTTTAGTCAGTACAGCCGTTTTAAAAGTTTTTGGGCCTGTGGGCAGCAGGGGCGTATCTAGAAATTTTTAAAGGGGGGGGGGGGGGGTGTCCAACACTTTATTTTAGGGAATATCCCTAATGACGCTCCATGACGTCGCGACATCAGTTTGGAAATTTTCTCACACAAATGTGTTAGACCGCACTTGCCGAAAGTACAAGATCGAAACCCGGTCCAACTTTACACTTTAGCGGTTTCTCTACTGGACCACTTGACAGAAAGAAAAATCAATTTTAGCAATAGCTTTGTAGTTTCCTGATTTCGCCGCTGCTATCTAACTTACTCAACAAAACTGCAGCTGCAAGAGAAGGGTGACTATCACGTAATCAAAATCGTTGCATAAACAAATGGGAAAAACATCTAAAAGACTGAACGCCTGTCTGAAAAGTCAATCCAACTGTTAAGTTGCGCAATGTCACGAATGCACTGAAGTTGGTAACTGCAGAAGGCATGAATTGTGCCTGGCAAGTTACAAATTACGTAGCATACGTCCTCTTTTGGGAGACATGTCCTCCTATTTAACAATAACCAAGTTGACCTCCTAGGACAAGAAAAAGTGCCCAAATGTCCTCCTTTCTAAAGATTTTTTTTAAATACCGAAAACATAAGTAACAATTATGCCTTTGAAAACAGCCAAATATACATCTTCAGATGATTTTTCAAAGAATACGGGTGAATTTTACATTTTTTGAGAATGCAAGCTTATTTTAGTGTAGTGATGTGATAAATGTCAAACTTAATTCAAACTATAATTTAATACCGTCTAATTTTTAAAGCTTTTATATTTTAGGGGCCCGTAAAGTATGTTTTCATGTGTCTCAAACACTTAAAATGTAAATGTGGCGAGCATCTAAAACAGTAGTGTACAACTGTTGACTGTGGTCAAAATGTTAGCTTAATTAGAAGCTATTTGATATAATCTGTTCATTTCACAGCAATAAATATTTGTGTCGCGTTATTGTAGTACAACTCAAAAAGCAAAGGTTTTGAATATTCAGATTGGTTGGTTACAGTAGTGTTACCCAACCTCACTTGGCTTATGGATAGTTAAACAAGACCAAAAAACTATGCGACACCCAAGTAGCTAATTCACAATCGATACCAACAAACGCTGTGTACAGACACATGGGATAAATAACTAATTTTGGTTATTTCATTCAATAAATCAATAAACTTTAACATAGTGTTCTAGTTTCACTTGTTTCTGTTAGGAAAAAAATCATGTAAGAAAATAAAAATAATGGACCATTTTACGATTCCAAAAAAATCTGCTTACGAACAAAGAGGCAAATATGTTTAAATCAAAAAATTTATTTCGACAAAACACTCGGAAAAATAATGTTTTGTCGAGGCATATACTCTGTAAAGTAAATTAGAGTAAAATGTCGCTAAACGTTGTCTTATATCTAACAATATCGAAGTAACAAAACATTGTAAAAGTGGTTGGCAGCGCTTCTAAACATACAAATGGTACCCCAGGGGGAAAAATCAAACTAAACGCTAAATGCGTATCCTGTACGTAATAAAATGTTATGAACCACGCAATCATTTAAAATTTTCACTAACTATTTCTTGTAATTTTTCACCTACACATAATCAGTTACTTACAGGCGTTTTCAGTTGCAATACAGAATCGCAGAGTTTTCCGGCTCCTTCACTTCCGATGTCACATCCCCACAGCACCAGCTTTTCGATTTTGTGAACGCTACGGGCCAATGAATATGCACCCAGATCACCGATCTTGTTGTCGGAGAGGACAAGTGCTTTCAGCTAATGTTAAATTAACAAAAAGCACATGTTAACACATAACAACAAAAGCAGACATGGAAACTCGCACATTATCACAGTGGCCAGTTCTGACCTTCTATGAATATATGCGCTTGCTATCATCTTTCAAATATTTGTAACGTGTATAACCAGCCATAGCTGACATTCTCTTAGGCAACACGCATATTTCAGTAAAACGAATTACCACCAGTCAAAATTTGCACCCACATCTTTTAGCGCAAGCTGTCAGGAAAATAAATTCCAATGTTTCAAAAAATTACTGTAAACAAATCGTAACGCTGTAACCTGTGACGTCACACATCCTTTTATCGTTGCAATAAAACGAACAACTATAAATATTAGCCCATTAGCAACTGCCGTAAATCGTGTTCTAATCAGTAACTATTTTTAAGTACTTCCTGTCTAGTTCAACAATTTAAATCATCCTGATAGTTACATCCATTTTGTTTGAACAAAACCATGTTGTCAACTTTTACATTCTCCTAATAAGAACATTGTCTTGGCAAGCGGAATTTAAACCACAGTAATACCGGGTTGGCTCTGTGTTGAAGAACGAAGGAAAGGTTTTCGACGTCATCAGGAAAAAGAGATGAATCACTGAGGTCAAACATATCAGGAAGTATGGAAGCAACAGACGAAGTAATTTCTCGATCATTCATCTCATGAGCCCAGCTACAAACTCGCTTTATATTTGTTGTGCTCATTCCAGTCAAGAATCCGGTCAGCCAGAACTTCTTGAGTGACCAATCTTTACTGGAACTTGCATCGACAAGGGTTTCAAGTCTATTGAAAACCGAAGAGTCGCAGATGCCGAAGATAAACTTGGAAACAACTTCCCATCTGTCCTCGGTTAGTTGTTTCTGTTGCTTTTTAAATTCCTCAAAGGGCATGATGATCATCATGTAGAAGGCAGCAAAAAATTCCTGCCAGGTGTTGTGAGAAAAGTATCTTACTTTGTGTCCTTCTAATACCGTCAGCTTGATATTTACTTGCTTCGTTACGGATGTGTTGAGGAAGGCGTCGGCTGTGGAAGGTTTTACTCCAGCTCTTTTAAAGTCCTTGTCTTTAAATACCAACTTGCCCTCAAGAAATGCATCCCAGGCCATTTTGGCTAGTTTGTCTAACTCGCATTCTTGGCCTTTCAGATGATCTGTTGTTACGTATTGGCTACAAGTGAAAGCAAATACTCGCGTGAGAGAAACAAGCTGAATATCTCCATCGTAATTCACCAGGTAGTTGAGTGTCAATATGAAATTGACAGGAACATAACAGTATGCAAATACATTAGGGTTTTGGGTCAGTTTCTGATGTATCTCATTATATTTTTTGCCACATAGCTGACGTCCAAGTTCATTCTGTGATGTTGGAGTTAAACCAAGTATCTGGACTATAAACTTGGGTCGGTATGATGGATAGAGCTTGTATAGTTGAGCTGGTCGTGATGTAAAAATTTTTCGAGCTCGTTGAAGTAAGTTTCCTCCTGCCAAATGCTTCAAGTAACTTTCTGCAGAATTTTTTCCATGTAATAGAGGTTTCGGAACCGAACTGGAAAATGATTTAAATGCTGCCTCATCTAAACCATCGAAAATTATCAAAACATGAGGATCACTGCAAATGGCAGCGAGTATAATGCTTTCCTGGTTAGGTGTGCAGTTCCAATCCAATAACATCGTGGAAATGAGAAACTGAAGTAGTGTCATTTTTGCAGTGAAGTTGAGGAGCCTGATCGCAATGTAAAACACAAACGATACCCTTCCACACAATTGTCCATCTAACGCTTGGAGGGCCCACTTTTTGGCTGATGTGGTTTTTCGGGGGGGGGGGGGGGGGGGGGGGGGGGGGGGGGGGGGGGGGGGGGGGGGGGGGGGGGGGGGGGGGGGGGGGGGGGGGGGGGGGGGGGGGGGGGGGGCACGTTTATGCTCTTTGAACTTCTTCTTCGCCTCTTGTTGTGCAATCTGTTTTGCGCAATCGAGCATTTCTTCACCGGTAATGTCACTTTCTGGTGTTTTGTAAAGCTCCTCCCTGCGGTTATAATGTCCTTCTGCTAGAAACTCGTCGCCGATTTGCTGTGGTTTGTTGATCATGGCAACGTGGACGGGTTCTATAGCTTGTTCTAAAAACTCAGCTAGAGTCGATTCTTCACTGGCGATGGCTTTGACTTCTCTCTTTAGCAGAGATTTCAGTTGTTCACCTAAACAAGATACATTTTGTAAAAAAATGATAGCATCACGCCAGTTTGAGTTATGATATATTATTCGGCAGTAGATTTATTTGTATTTTAACTAATTCCAAACAAAACCTGTCCTCACATTTTTCTTTTTCAGTGGCTTGTGTTGTTTGCTGATTTTCGTTTGGTAAAGCATGGGCGGCTGTAGATCGACTACCCGCTGCCCTATGTTGTGTTGCTGTAGGACCTTGTGTTTCTAATTCTGCATCCAGAAATGAAGTCGACTGGCTGCGGCATGTATGTGGTTGATGTGATGTGGCCGGAGTTTCATCAAATGACTTGGGAGAGGTTTCTTCCTCGAAAGCAACTGGTGCAGGTGGTTGTGTTGAAGTGTGAGGTTGTTCATGTATATGCTGAACCGTTTGTCTTTGCTGCATAAGGGTATAATAGTTGTGTTGATGAAGTTCTACTGGTGCGTTGTACACTGGTCCAGTTGTGTGGATGATGGTGTCTCCGAAATGTGGCGTCTCTGCTTTATCCTGCAAAACAAACAAACGTTTAACACCAACAGAAACTCTGTGTCTCTTATTACTTACAATATTTATAACTTTTTTTTCTTGATCGACTAGACACAATTGAGCTGGATGTGGTTGGGGGACAACATCTGTTGATTGTTGTGGGTGTGGAACAACTTCACCAGATTGTTGGTAACCTTGTGGCAGTCTAGGGTGAAGTTCATGGTCACCCGATTCTTGTAGCAAGTTTGGTCGGTCACGTGAATGTTGGGCAATAGTAGGATTGGAACTTTCATTTCGAGGTAGGTTTTCCATATTTTCTAAAATGCTTACAGACATAGAATCATTAAACGTGATGAAAAACCCTGTATTTATTTTTAGCAAACCAATTCTACATAAAACAACATATGTGAGCAACGACACAAACGTAAAAAAACATAGCGTTTGAGTTAATAATATATGTTAACAAAAACATTTTCACAAC